>APFE031074209.1:649-52368 GCA_000404065.3 Pinus taeda
ACGTGATGGTTTTTCGGTCCATGGTATTGGATGCTTCGGCATGTATAAATATGTATTGTAATATTGAAAGGAAAATAATGAAAAATCAAGCTGGTAGTCTCGGTTTTGAGATCCAGTGGGAAATATCTGTGTATGTGTGTTATGCTCTCGCATTTTTATTTTTCCTGTGATTTAGAATTCGTATCTAGGTAATTTCTGTACGGGGTTAAAACCTACAATCTGTGCAGCAATGATGTACATTTGATGTCTTTATTTTCCTGAATATATCGCAGCCCAGATGGATGAAACTAGATCCGGGGTCTTCAAACTCGTCCAATCTTCACCCGAAGTATGAGTCGATCCATGTGAAAAATGTTCTGGAGTCGAACATGGAAAGACATCACCTAATTACCAGCCAATGATTTAAGCTGTTAACAGGTGCGAGAGGAATCACCGATAATGATGATGACCCTCAAGGTACTACAATACAATTCGCGTGGTGTGAAAAAGGGACTTGGCTTCGAACACCATGCAAAATATTTCGGTCGAAGTCTATTGATGTAAACCTGTCGCCGGAAGCGAGAAACTTGCCATTGAGGCATGCAAGCTTCAAAGTATTGGAAGGGTTGTTCCTAAGTTGACTTCTTGGATAATGAGTTGTTGTCGACAAGAAGTAACCCATCGTAGGAGGGCCTTAATGAATCCCACATCTACGACACGAAACGGAGCAAATGATTTTGTGGAGGTGAAAATGATCTGATGATACAGGGTTCAGGGTGGCGGTCATGAAAGAATGAAGCGTGAAGGTATTGCAGCGGGTGAGACACAAGTTGGGTTGGTGAATTCTTTGATCGAATTTTCTTGAACATATCGGCGACACTGAAATGGATTGGTAGCATTAACCCCAAAGATGGATGGTACGATGGACCAATGGTAATATGACCAGCGAATGAAATAACCCAACCCGACTCAATCATGGTGATGGAGTGAAAGTGTCATGTTCAAGAGCGACTCACTAACAATAAAGTTTCTTCAAGTTCTCTTCCTAATTTTCCCCAATCATTGCTGACTAGTACCTCTTTATTTTTATCAAGCTTGAGGAGGATAACATATGCTTGTTCTATAATTTGCCCTTCGGGCAAACCCGTCGCTATGTTTTAATGAGCCTAGCGACAGTGAAACTAGTTCTTGTCTCTATGGACAAGTTTGTCGCTATTTGTTTTAACGAGTTTAACGACAAAGAAGACTCAGTCCTTTCTCAATTTTAGAGAGTCTGAAAAGGGATGGAAAGGAAACTCCAGTAATCATTTTTCGTGATATAATCCCTTAAGTCTGAAAAAGTATAAAATAATATGAAAGGGATGAATTTTCGATAGTTTTAACGAGCCGAACAAGACAAGTGCTTGATCTTTTAGTGTAATAATCCCTCAGGTCCAAAAAGATTAAAATCTAGAGGAGGGATAACACTCCCGGTAGCTTTAATGAGCTAGAGAGGCCAAATTCTTGGCAATCTTTTCACATTTTACGAGTCAAATGAAAAGAGCTTAAAGGAGACTCGTCTTTGAGAAATGAGTGATATTTTCGGGTAGCAGCTAATTCCAGGTAAGGCTTGGAATTTTCCAATCACGGTAGTGTTAAGCAGGTGGCTAACAGAATCACTCGTCACAGTTGTTCCTCAAAAGGGTAAACAATCAAATGGAGGCATATGATCGGCTAAAACAGAGTGGAGGTGATGGTAAGAACATGACCAAGGCTCAAAAACTGATGATAATGCATTCAAAATGGTTATTTACCAGAGGTTGGTTCATTTTTTAATGAGCTTAAACTCTGGGGGAACATTTACTCATTGCTTAGGTTTAATTTTTAACGATCTTGAACTTTGCGTAAAACTGCTCGCGGCTAGGTTTATTTCTTAACGAGCTTGAACTTTGCGTAAAACTGCTCATGGCGGGTTTATTTTTAACAAGATTGAACCCTGCGGTAACACTACTCGTGATAAGTTTGCATGCCCCTAGCATAATAACACACGTCGAGGTGCATGCCCCCAAGCTTCATTCCTTTCAAAACGGTTGTTGGAATGAAGGTTTACCTTCGAGATCTTTGAAAGACTCGACTTGGAGAGTGATTTGTTTCATTTTTTAATGAGGTTGACACAATAAAAGAACTATCCTCGTAACTCCTTCTTTCATTTTTTAACAAGGTCAACATGAGATAAGAACCATCCTCGGAATCCACTGTATTTATAGTATTTGATAGAAAATCAAAAATTGAAGGATGATTAAGTTCGTTGGAATAATCTTCGTTGTAATCCGGAAGATGGGAATGATGGTGGTAATCTACCCATGGTGCCTCTCCTATCATCATTGATTGAATGATTCCTTCGTCTATAGAGTGTACATGCGACCAAGGATTTGAAGAGGTGCCATATTCCTTAGACCTATTTATCCAAACACTCAATGAGCGTTGATTTGATTTTTCCCCCTAGGCCAAGAAAATTGATTGCTACAATATTTCTATTAGGGCGATGATCCATGCTGAAAAAATGTTCAAGAATCTCCTGAATCTATAAGATATCATGTTGCAGCTTCCCACCATGGCCACTTCTGCCAGATTGTTTGGAGGCAGTAGGGCAAAAGTACCCATCAATGTAGGGTCTTTTAGTAGGCCTACTCCGATATTTTGAAGCGACCGAGAGCTTCCGTGGATCATCGGAATGATTCCCGTAACTTGTGAACTGTTGGGTACAAACGTTTGTTGGTCGACAATTGTAATTCCTCCTTGGAAAGGAAATGCAATCTTTCTGAAGTATGTCAACACAACCGCAGCCATAGCATATATCCAGGGCCTTCCTAGTAGGATGTTTGTAAATCAATTGTTCAGTTTATAAACAAAACCCGGAGATAGACTGAAGCAACATTGATCTACTTTGCATTTGCATAGCAAATGCAATTCGAAGGCTAGCTGGCTTGACTACAGGCTCCGTCTGTAAGTTTATAAAGAAAAAAAGTATAGACAAGCAAACAAACTACTCGATCCCCAGTGGAGTCACCATTTTTTTATCGGGAAATCTAGTGTCTATGCAGAGCTGCTAGTCCCACTAAGATGGGTAGCTATCTTAGAAACAAACAGATTAAAGTTACTTTCACTTTCCTTTATGAGAAGTAGATAGGAGAGGAGCAAAGAATACCAACCTCGATCTTCACTTGGTTCTCTGCTTGTTCCTTCTCCCCTTTGACAGATCTTTACCGCTCCTCCTTGACCACTCCGCTTCAAAGAGTACCTATAATTCAGAGCAGGCATAATACCTTCAAAGTGCTATATATCTTACAGTCATTAAAATAATATAGGACCAGATATATATTGACCACATACATGCATATATTAGCAAACATACAAGAATTGTGGAGGAAAACTCGAATAGCTTTATTGATATAGAGATTAGAAGAGAGGATTACAACCCATTGATCTGACCCAACGTCATCCTCCCAGCATGAAAAGCCCTTCTTCACCTCATGAAAAGCTTAGATCACCCAACAGTATGATATTCCACCAGGAAACCAACAACACTTCCTTACAAGATACAAGATTCCAGCCTCCTCTGGATCTCTGGGATGAGGGATCCATATATATATTTGTAGAGGTGTGAGTCAACTCTGGTTTTTGATTAGTGTCATTCCACTAATAGTTTTTGGTTCCACTTGGATATTTCATTGATCTCTTACTCATCCCTGGACGAATTCTGAGAGGCAAGTATCATATGAGAAGTTTCTAGAAGATTCCTTAATCATCCACCTAGAAAATTGTCTTTGCCATTTGTCTATTCTCACTCATCGCACCCTATAGAAGGACTTTTCAGTATGCATCTCACCTCCCGTGTGTAGTAGGTGTAGTGCATCGCACCCTGACCATGGAGCAAGTGAGATGATCCAGTTTTGACCAGTTCTGAGTAGTTTTTCATGGAGAACTTCTGGGAGATGATGTAGTCAGCTGACCTTGCTCCTTTAGGGTATGAAACAACACTTAGGGACTTAGAAGCCCTTGGTTTATGGACATATAAGATTGGGGTTGCAGTGCCCAAAAATGTCTATAACAGCTCTAGGCCCAATCTATAAAATATTTAAATGTTATGTTTGTATATAAATCCTAAAATATGCTTCATTTACAAATTAATTATTCCATGTTGATTTGTTTCGTGCACTCCACAAGTGACAAGAAATTTGAAACATTTTATAGCTAATGGATAGTGGTAGAAAATATGATAGATGAATGACTCTGACCCGTTACATCATCATCTACTCAGCGTTTTTTCCATAATTGAAATATGTATAATCTTAATTATTAATTTAAAAAATAAGAATATTTTTATGGGATGGTGAAAACAACTATGTGATAAAACATCTCCTGAGTTCTTTGGGGTTAAAAAGACAAATGTTGTATCTACCTAACATTTTTTTTTTTTTTTTTTTTTTTTTTTTTTTTTTTTTTTTTTTTTGGGATTTCCCTATTCCTGTTATTCACAAGAATCAAGGAAGAGGTACATATTCAACATAGTCAAGAATCAAGGAAGAGGTATATAGTCAACATAGTCAAGAATCAAGGAAGAGGTACATAGTCAACATAGTCAAGATAAACATAGCATAGGCAACTCTAAATGGAGTAGTACAAAGGCAACTCATAAAGGAGCATCATGCATCATGTCAATGAAACTTGAACCTAAGTGGGGAAGTTATCATTAAACCCTCCATCATTATAGAGATATTCTTTCCTTATTTGGTTAGGACTTCAAGATTTGTGCATGGTATTATATGTAAATTTTCTTATATGTCAATATGTCATCATAATAATAAAAATAATCTAATATTAAGATTACAAATAAATAAGATATTAAATTTATGTGATCTATGTCATTTCCATATCAGTGATATATAGCGATGGTGAATGGCAATTAGTTTTAGTCGTACAAAAAGTTTTCGATAAAAAAACTTCTGCTTTCTATGTTGAACTATAGATTTTTAGTTTTCGAAAGATATGTCGTCTCACCGTCATCGAGGTAGGGCTCCAGACCCAGAGCCGTAAGGTCATTCAATACTAGATAATATTTCTCAATAATGAATTTTTTAATTATTGTTCCATTTTTTTTAATTTTTACTCGGAAACACGGGCCAATTGGGATCTTCACGACCCTCAAGTATTCGAGATTTATGTGCATCTCTCCTACATTAAACAATAACTATCAAATACTTACCATGGAAGTTGAATGGGAGGATTAACATGAGATACAACTTGTACACATAAATTTTGATCTCTAACCGTCAAATTCGATAAGAAATATCTACGTGTTTATATGCTAAATGTTGTGGCGGAGTCAAACTCGGTGATCAACAACTTGTACAAGAATTTTTTTACTCATGTTCTCTAAGCATGATCCTCATCCAAAATTTTATTGAAAGTTTGCAAGGAGTGAATCTCTTTCCTTGCAAATGGATACCTATAGATAAGGAAGCCAAAGCCCTCATATGTCTTTGCCATGGCCAGCATTAGATAGCTTTGCAATTCATTGTCCATTATCCACGTCATAACACAACCTTTGGCATGAATCCATAGATTCATGAGTTTGTAATTTCGTTAAGGATTTCGGGTTTCTATTATGTAAATTGTTTCTTTCTCTTGCTTATAGGCTATGGCATGGAGTGCAACATTTTCATGGAAGTTACTTCTAACTTTTTTCCCTGGAATATAAGTAAATATGACCAGAATTTTCATGAATGAGCAATATTTGTTAGTGTATATTTCAAAATTTTCGTATTAATTTAACTCTAAAATTAATAACCTAACTAAATCTATTATCAGACACAAGTAGGGCTTACAAGGGTTGGGTATGTAGTATTTGGTATAGATTATGAAGGACATGGAAAATTTGATGGAACATGTTGTTCCATAAAAAACTTTGATGACCTTGTAACGGATTGTACCAATTTTTTTAGGACCATTGATGGTATATATTATTTTTGTTGTCTATGCATGCGATATGTTTAGATGTTAGGGCAATTTTTATGCAATCAACACACAAAATATAATAAAAGATAGATCAATGACTTAAAAATTATCCTCTTCGAGGGGGAGACCTCCTTAACATTACATAAATGAACAATTATTGGATGATACAAATGACAAGACCTTCTTGGTATATATAGGAGTCTAAGGGGTCACGATATAATCAAAGCCTACATAACAATAATAATAATAGTGGGCTTCTATGGGGCACAACAATAACAATATGGTGGATACATGTGCACAACAATAACAATAGGGGGCTACACTAGTATTATAGGGACCTAGCATGCCCCTCTCCTTCAAAAAAGTGGTTTCCTCAACACTTGAGTAGTTTTGGATGCTTTTGTATAAAATTATCATCCTCTCATGTGGCATCTTCAGCAGGTAAGTTCTTCCACTTAATGAGATGCTATGAAATTGATCGATTTTGTAGCTATCAGGTTCTTATTTTTTTTATTGCTTATGGCTCCAATATGATTTTTCCTTCTTCGTCAATTTCTAGAAATATTGTTTGCATTGGAAGCTTGTCACTAATAACCTTGTTTAAGCATGACACATGGAAAACTCGGCGTATTCAGGAAGATGCAGGTAGCTCCAATTTATATTCCATAGTACCAATCATTTGCAACGCCTTGTAAGGACCATAGTACTTGGGTGATAATTTATTATCCTTCTTAGCTTGCTTGAGGGACATTCGTTTATATGTTTGTAGCCGTAAAAATATCCAGTCGTCTACATCAAAACATATTTCACTACGATGTTGATATGCATGTTGTTTCATTTGATTTCGTGCTAGAGTGAATTTATCCTTTAAGGGTTGGAGAACTTTTTGTTGATGCTCGATGTGATCTTCCACTGCTTGAACCTTAGAATTTTCTCTTAAAGATGATGTGATAGACGGTGGATGATATACATAAATTTCCATAAATGGGACCATTTTTGTTGCAATATGGAAGGAAGTGTTATACCACCATTCAGCCAGAGGTAACGACTTGACCCATTCTATTTCTTTATCAAATACAAAGCAATGAATATATCCTTCCAAACATTTTTCATTATCTCTATTTTCCTACCAGATTGAGATGATAAGATGGACTATGAGTTAACTGAGTACCAAGATAAGAAAATAATTTCATCCAAAAAATTCCAGTGAAAATAGGATCTCTGTCACATACAATAATCTTTGGGTTTCCATGTAGCTTTTGAATTGTTTCCATAAATGCAGTAGCAATTGTGTTGGCTTTAAAAGGATGAGATAATGCACAAAATTGTGCATACTTGGTAAGTCTATCAACTACCACCATGATGACACTCTTTCCTTCATACTTGGTTAAGCCTATGATAAAATCCATTGAGACCTCCTCCCAATGCTGACTTGGAATGGCTAAAGGTTGTAATAGACCTGAGGTCTTAATTGTCTTAACTTTATTTTGTTGGAAAATCAAACATTATGCCACATACTTCTGAATATTAGATTTAAGACCATCCCAAAAAAATTCCTTCTTGACCCTATGGTAAGTTTTTAAAAATATTGAATGCCCTCCTAAGGGGGAGGTGTGCAATTCCAAAAGAATCTTTTGTTTGAGTTTCTAATTCTTACATTGATATAAGTGATCTTTATACCATAATGAATCGGTTTTCCAAATAAATGTATCAGACGTACTTGGATCTTGCAACAACTTTTGAATGGGTGTCCACACCTCTTCGTCATTCTTCCATTCATCCCTTTCTTTTGTTATCCAATAAGGTTGGATAATAGAAATGGCACAAAGCAATCCTTCCACATCCTCATCCTTTCTCAAGAGTGCATTTGCAATAACATTTTGCTGCCCTTTTCTGTAGATGATTTCAAAGTCATAACCCAACATCTTTGTGACCCATTTTTGTTGCTCTTCTGAAGATAGTCTTTTTTTCAAAAAGTGTTTAAGACTATCATGATCTATTTTTACCTTGAAGTCTCTTCCCATTAGGTAAGGTCTCCATTTCTTTAGCACAAGTAGTATTTCCAACATTTCCTTCTCATATATAGGTTTGTGTAAATACTTTCCCTTGATTGGATAAATTTCAAAATAAATGGGTCTTACTTCTTGCATTAAAACAACACCAGTTCGATTTCCTAAGGAATCATTCCACAATAAAGGTTTTTGTGACGTCTGTTGTAGCTAAGACCAGTGCTTGGCCCATTGCCTCTTTAAGATGTTCAAAGGCCTTAGTTTCTTCTGGAGTCCACGAAAATGTATCTTTATCCATTAATTTTTTAGAGGCATTGTTATTCTCCCATAATTCTTAACAAACTTGTAATAATACCTTGGTAACCTGAGAAATCCTTGAAGATGCTTTAGGTTTGTGGGGGGTTTTCATTCCTTAATGGATTTAATTTTGTTAGTGTCTTCCTTAACACCCTCATGAGACACAATATGACCCAAATATTCCACCTCCAATACTCCAAAGAAACAATTGGAGATTTTTGCATACACATGTTTCTCTTCCACTAGTTTGAGCACCATATCAACATGTTGAACATGATCCTTCCAAGGCTTTCTATAGATTAGTGTATCATCGCAAAATACTAGCACAATTTTTTTAAGGAAGAGTTTGAAAATGGAATTCATCAAACCTTGAAATTTGGAAGGTGCATTAGTAAGGCCAAAAGGAATGACCAAAAATTCATAATGACCTTCATGAGTTCTAAATGTTGTTTTCGAAATTTATTCAGTATTCATTCTAATTTGATGATATCCTGAACGAAAATCCATCTTGGTGAAGTAAATTGATCCATGTAATTCATCCAACAATTCATCAATGACAAGAATGGGAAATTTATATTTAATAGTGAGCCTATTGAGCTCCCTATAATACAAACACATACGCCATGATCCATCATTCTTGTGCACCAATACTACTGGAGCAAAGAATGAACTTTGAATAGGTTGAATTATACTGATCTTTAGCATTTTTGCAACCATATGTTCAATTTCACTCTTTTGGGTTGTTTTAACGGCTACAACCATTCCCCCAAATTTTGCCTTAGCTTTGTTTTGGAGCCTCCCTACCAACCATCCTTAGCAACGTGCCTTGCACTGCCCAGGTACATATGCTTTTAGTTGATTTTCTTGGCTTGTCAACTTGTGTTTGCTAACTGTTTTGGGATTCACTCGCAAGATGAAATCCAATGACTTGGTTTTCAACTGGCTCTTGTGCTCACTTGGAGAATTGCACAGAACTAGAGGGCAACTAGACTTGCTCTCCAGAATTGTGCAGAACATCAAGGCTACCTGCTACTCTCCATAAATGAGTAGAACAAGCAGAAAGTTGTCCCCTTGAAAATTGCACAGAGTAGTCCATCACTCAGCTTTCTCTCAAAATTTTCATAGTTCTGGCTGGCGGCCTTGGCTTTGGTCCAGAAATTGCACAGAGCTTGAGGGGTAGCTAGAGCCACTCAACCCAAAAACTGCACATAAGTCATCATGAGGCTTTCACTTTGTTGCATGCACCCCCAATTTGACTGATTCCCTACAAGACTGAGCAATCTTGCTTTGAATGCATGGGCTTCTTTTTACCAAAAAAGCAAAGAGAAAAAATAAACACGCATCCCTACTTTTTAGGGATCCATTTTTAGCAGCTAGGGATTACATGCAAAAGTTGTTTTAGAAACCTGTCACCAAGTGTCACTTTTTCCTAGATTTGTGGCATGCGTGTCATAAACCTCAATATTTCCAAAACTCTTTATTCAACAGCTCACATATCATTCTTCACTTCAATCTTGGAGCTCTGGCATTCCCCATCACATCTAGGAACCTTCAGCACACTCAACTCAACTTTTTCTGGGTAAGTCCACTTTTCATGTCTTTTATTGATTTTTTGTCGCTTTTTTTTTATTTTGTTTTGTATGAGTGTTGTTTGCCTGGTTATGTTGAACTCTTGTTGTTGTTTTAATGCATGTTAACTTGTAGAAGCAATGTTTCAAGTTTTCCACTGCATTTCATTATTGTCACATGCATGACATTGTTTCTGCACTAACAGTCGTCGTTGCGGTGAATCGCTTCATGCACTCAGTTGTTTTCCCATTTTATTGAATCCTACACTTACTGATTGCATGCATGTTAATTCAATCATTTCTACATCCAGCTTCGTACATGCATTCATTTCTTACCATTTTCAGTTGCCTGTCAGCGGGTATGAGCTGCCTTGGCCCAAACCTTGCCTTGCCGAGCTTGCATTGTGCATTCTTGGGATGGAAGGCTTTGCCTTTCTCCCAAGAATTTTGTATATCTTGCATCACACAAGCCTCCCAGAGTGTGCTCTGTGCAATTCTGAGAGAAGTGCCTCAGTTGGTCCTCGGGAATTGCGCAATGCATTTCTACCGAGTTGTAGTCATGTTGATTGAAACTACGCATTACGCATTTTTAATCCTCAGCACGCCAAGTTGGACTCTTCTCTACACATTTTCAATGGTAAGTCATACCATTGACATACCAGACTGTGTTCTGCGTAAGTTTGGCAGTCAGTCTACCAGCCTCATAGTGAAAATTGTGCAAATCTTCTAGTGAGTCACCCAGGTGTGTTGAATATAAGTCCTCAAGTGCTTTTGGTTGTCAACCGACATTGTGCTTTCCATGAGTGTTTCTATGTCTCTAGGTATCATAGGTGTTCATCAATCTCTTAGTAATACAAGTACAATGGCTTCCAAGAGAGTAGGGTCAAAGGACACCATTGAGAGTGCAACTGGAGATGTGGTTGAGAACGTGTCTATGAGCTTTTCCATCTATGAAGATACTAATTTGTTCATAGACAAGGAGATCAAGATGAAATGGTAGGAAATCAATGATATCTTTTCAGGCACCTCTGAGGAGAATCTAGAGGACCGCAGAGTCTATGTCAACATACACAAGTCTGGCCTGTACCAGATTGCATGCAAGTATCTTGTGTTTCCATGCACAAACATTATCCACTGGATTGTATCGCATATTGATCTAGAGACAATGGTGTTGAGTAGTGTTAGCAGAAAATAAATTGCTACCTTTAGCGCACAGGACTTTCAAGAGATTTATCACTTTCCGTAGTTAGTGGTCACAATGGATGCACCCTTCAACAGGCCCAACAACAGTGCAAACTCAAGAGACATCTTGAAGAGCTAGGTGAAAGAGCCATCTAAGTTTAGGACAACACCCAACTAGGTTTAAAAGATAAGGATACTACAGAAGGCTTATCAGGTCTTGGTCATCTTTGCAAGTCACTTATATGGCCAGGAAAGTATAGAAACCTTCCTACAGAGTTGGGTGATTGTGTTGGATTAGCTAGCGAATGAAGGAAGACCTTTCAATTGGTCTGACATGTTGGCTCTCCAACTAAAGGGAAAAGTAACAGATGCCCGACATCTTCCCAAGGGTCAACAAGTAAAGCTTTTCATGTTTGCTTACATACTTAATGAAATTTGTTCGTGTCAGTAGTTCCCCGGCTTGGGTTGGGCATGGACACCTTCAAAAACCTTTGTGCATACTTATTGCAGGTTGTTCTCTAAGTGCAGCTTCTGTGGAGTTATAATACAACTATTAGACCACTTCATCACCCTATTGTACAGGATGATCTTTGAGAAGGAACCACATTGCATGTCACAGGAAATAATGGAGGCATTGGTTAACATAGCAAATTGGTATGTCTCACCCCTTGGCACCTTCGTCCAGATGTAAAACGCTGAGAAGGATCCACATGTTTTCCAAAGTTTTCCATGGATAAGTTGGTCATGCGCGGGGTTGCATACCATAACTCAACAATGTTGTTAGCAAGACTACATAGGAAAAGAAGGCACCTTGGCCCTCTCCTCCTTTGTGGATCAAGGTGTATGAGATCTAGAATCTCAAGCATGCTAAGGTCGAGATGGAGGAATTCAAGAGATTCACCTTCGACACCAGAAGTTTCAATCCATATGACCCACATCGCTTGGTAGAAGACCATTGTGTGAGAGTGTATCATCCTTGGATCCACAAAGCGTGTCATTGGCCTAAGGAAGACCCATGGAGATATTGCTATAACTTCTTAAGGCTCAATGAACCAGTCAGGATGGTTCTAGAGTGGTTAGCAGTGCAGAAGGCAGCAACATCTCAGAGAGCAACAACATTAGCAATAGTAGAGGGCAACAAACCTGCGTTTGACAAACGTAAGAGGAAGGTTGCTCACAGTGAAAAGGTGAAGCAAAGCTGCAAGTTCAAAGTAGGTCCACTTGTGTTAAGAGTAGATTTGGAGGTAGAGGCAAAGAAGCAACAACGTGACGGAAGGATTGTGTAGAGGCAGAGGGAGAAGCAAAAGCTAAAAGGAGGTAGAAAAGGAGTTGCAGGAGTTGAAGCAACAATTAAGGTGTTGTAACATTCTTTATTTTGGATAAGTTAGTTTTTGTATTTATAAAAGAGGGTATGAAAAAATCATGAATGAAAAATTAAAATGAAAATGAATATATATATATATATTATATATATTTATAATTGAAATGGAACCCCATCAGAGGAAATCAAAATTTGTACAAGTGAGATTCTTTAAATGTGACTTCAAAGAAATAAATTACATTGTAATAAATTAAGGTTTTGTGTGTGATTTTTTTAAATGCCACAACCTCAAGTTTTGATTTGAATCATATAGTTTAATCATGATAAAATCATTTGAATTTATGTTTTATATTATTGAATAAGTTCACCAAATTGTTTAGTCTTGGTAGAACATCATTAGATAGGATAGAATAGAATAAATGATGGCCTAACATGCTCAAAATTTGGCCAAAATACGTATTAGATTAGGGTTACAAAGAAATTAGGCAAAAATTGGTTGCTAGTCCAAATGCGCCAAAATTTAGATTAAGATTGGTTTGATTAGGAGTTAATTATCTCTTAAAGGTGATTAACTTTTGTATAAATAAAAATTTATGATGTTTTAACCAAAGTCATAAACGACAAAGGAAATTTGTCGTGAAGTTCTAATGAGCGGACACCTTTGGACAATGATCCTCTTCCCCACCTAAGTCAACGAGGGGGAAGCCATTTCGCACCCCCTTCTACTGTTGTGCGATAAACGATAGGGGGTGGGGGGGAGGGGGGGTTCCAAAAAGTGGTTTCCTTCCATGGCCGGCCCATCATAACATGTCACTCCCTCCTGCTTCGCACCCAACCCCCACCCCCCCCCCCACCCCCACGCACGCCCATTACCCATTACCACTACCCCGCCCCTCTGAAATCCGCTCCCACTTCATTCATACATCATCCCGCTAGTGCTTATTACCTTTTCATGTGCCTTCCATCCACTAATCCTTTCACTCCACGTGTCCATATCCATTACATTCCTATCTGCCTATCCATTTCTTCCATTCGTTACATCTTCCCCTTAGCCATAAATGAATATCCCCCTGTTCAATAACAGTTCCCTTTAATGGTTATACATTCCCCATTATAAATAAACCCCACATCCCCATTGCGCGATTTCCCTGGCTTTGTTTTATTTGCAATTCACAGGTTTCCAAATCTCGACTTCTCCTTGCACTTGCTTTGCGGCATAACTAGATTTACTATCAAAACGAAACCTCCACTATGTTAGGTATTCTTATTCCTAACCTTCTATTATTTCTTCCTCCCATTTTTGCAAATAGTGGCACCAAAAATAAAATACCAGCCCTATGGTAGTAAAACCTCATTGCAGGAAAATCCCAAAGTCATTGATACCCTAGACCTTGACCACATTCCCTTAGCGCACCATTTTCTCAAAATTAGAGACACAGAGTGTGAATTCGATATTTTCAAATTGCACCATTGGTTAAAACAGACTTATCATGACTCAAAAGAAGAAGTCAAATTATGGGAATCATTATTGCCCATGTTCATGTTTCCTCAGACCCGTCCATTTCTTGACTTAGTCATTTGGTGTCAAGCTAACTACAATCACCTATAGAGAACTGTGGTAGCTCATATTGGAGACATTCTAATATCTATCACCCTTGAAACCATCAATAAATGCTTCTTATCCCTAAGAATGATTCCCTTAGCTTTTTCTCCACTGTTCTCCTAATGGATCTATACCATAAGCTCACTTTCCCCCAAAGAGCTCAAATTTTTGAGATCTTTCTTCCAGAAGATGTTGAACTTCCTAAAAAGAACCCTCCTTATCCAACATCCATGTTCCCTGAGAGAGATAAACATATTATATCCTTATTTTCTTGCTTGTTAGGTTACCAAACATATCAATGGGTAGATGAACCTATTCTAGGTTATCTATCCATCTTCTCCAAAGAACACAAACCAACCTTCATGTATAATTACAGTCAATTTTTGGCTGAAAGTATGCATGAACAATTGATGAAAATCATTACTGAAGGAGTATTCAAATATTCTTTTGTATTAGTGCATGTGATCCTTTTTCAACAAGGAGACATGTTTCCTATAACTTTACAGAAGTAGGATGATCAACAATTAACTCAATCAATCACATGGTGGACTTCATTGATCAAGAGGAACTCAACTGAGTTCAAATTTTCAGATTTCATTGATTGTTTTATTCATCCAATTGTACAGATTCTCAGCAACCAGAGCAAGCCTAGGATCAGTCCAAAAATTAAAAGAATCCTACACTTGAGTGACCAAGGTAAGATAGGAGACTGGTACCTTTACTAGAATTATACAAAAATTAGGGTGTATGGTTGTGAACTAGCTCCATACAAATTGCCTAAATATGTTCCAATGAAAATTTTCTCTCTGGAATATATATGGAAAATTATCAATATGTATGAGCTACATTTTATTTCAAGCAAGAGGAAATATCAGTTTAAAATCAAGTCCCAAGTGGGATCATTTATTTGCAATACCAGATTAGTAGGTATTGAAGCATAATCAGTCCTCAAATAGATGGGATTCCAACCAGGTTTCCCCTGGTCTTAAGTCCCATTTAGTATAATCTCCAACTTAAGGGTGGAACTCAAAACCACACCTTACAATCATACTACAAGACCAAATATTGAAAAGTATAGGAATCAAGAACAATGGGAGGAGAACACACTTCTGGAAACAGAAGAACAAACTTTATCTCCTTCTACCCTCCAAACTCCCACTTCTCAAAGCAAGCAGGAAAAGAGGCCAAGATAAGAATCTTCATCTTCAATAAAGGGTGCAAAATAATTTGTTATTTATCAGAAGAAATCAAAGACTGACTCGAAAGGCACTACTATTCAAAGTCAGAAAGAACCCATAATTATCAATTTGGATTATTCACAAGTGTCTACAGAGATAGAAGAAAATGTAATTACCACTCCATCCTCCTCTTCACTTTCACAAAATTTGTTGGAGATCACCCAGTCTATAAGAGTAAGTGAGAAAGAGGAGCCAAACGTCTTCACTAATTTCCTTGAAATTAAACAAAAGAATGAATCTCTCAAGGAAAATGTTTATGCTCAATTTTTGGAAATAAACATCCACTTCACAACAGAGGTTATTAAAAGAATTTGACAGTGAAAAAGGTAGGATGCAAATGGCACTCCTACCAGCTCAAGTGTCATTTCCAAAGGCTTCTTCAAAATACAAGAAGACCATATTTTCCTTCGATGCCAACCAGATACACCCAATCGACCAGATGGACATGCACAGACAGTCTAGTGAGATATTTTTCTCCACCATGACTAAAACTGCTATGGCATTATCAAAATTAAGGACAACTCTTTCAAATGTGCACCCATAATTAAAGATAGAAAAGATATCTTCTCTAGCAAAGGATAACACAGGTAAAATCATTAGAAGACTTAGTGATCAAAATTGGGTATGATACCATTGATGTTAAAGTTGTAGAATACATTATCAAAAAGAAGAATGCAAATATTTCAGCATTAAGGAAGCAACTCAAACAAGCTTCTACAAAGGATCCTCAAACTAAGGAGATAGCAAAAAGTGAGCAGCACAAAGAAGAAATGCTCAAGTTAATCATTGAGCAAAATGTACAAATAAAGACAATGGAAGAGAAAATTGAAAAATTACTTAAAGAAAAGGAAGAATCTTCTCAAGTAGCCATATCTCCAATTACAGTTATACCTATTACAGTGTCAAAGACAGTAGGGGAATCAACATCAACAACAACAGATTCTACATCAATAGCAGGTGATTTAAACAAATTCATACAAGAGATGTCTCTCCAGATATAGGAAAATGAAAGGCTTCACAAGAAATTAAAAATCTGGAGACTCAGAATATTAAGAATGATACTCTTTATGTTGAAGAGATGTAGAAGTCCCACAGATTGACCAGAAGGATTGAAGAGTTTGAGAATGAGTCATTAATGACTCAGGCCTTGGCCCAAGCCAAGGAAAATATTTGGGTAGGCATTAGTCAAGCTTTTACTAAAATTTGGCCCTCCATACAGATCATTTTTGAAGAGGAAGAGCTCATCAGTAGATGCCAAACAACGATTGAAGAAGTCAGAGAACTCCTTAAGGAAAAACCAAGTAAAGCTACAGACATGATTAAAGTGCTCAATTTGAAAACTAGGGCCGAATTGGAAGACATTCAGATTGATGATAGGACTAAAATTATTCTGGAGATTAAGAAGGTTTTGCAGAAAAATATTCTCATGAATGAGTTGGAGACAAAGTGCAAGACCTTGAAAATTGTTGTCCGAAGGTTTCATTTCAAGTTCAACTTACTCAACCAGAAAGGACTGCCAGGATTAGTGGCACCAAATGACAGGTTAATCAATTCGAAGGAATATTGTCAAAATATTTATGCAATTGCAACTGATAAAGCTAAATTTGTAGGCATTAAAGGTAGCCTTATAGGGAAGGAATTCTAGAGGCTTTGAATTTTGATTTAATAATCAACCATGAAATCAAACATATCTTTATTAATAAGCCTACTTTCGAAAAGTATACCAAGGTTGATGAAGTCTATAGAAAATTGATTAACCTTTCTATACCAAGTGAAGATAGATGGGATCACTTGTGTGAAGTCATCGAGTAACTTTCATGACCAACTGATAGACAACAAGGCAACACTTTTTGGGGACTAGATCATCAACCAATTCCTTGAAGATAGTACCAGCAACTTAGCAGTTCTACAATTCCTATATTTTTGTACTATTTTTGTATTTTGTTAAAGAATGTCTCTAGAAGGTCTTTCATTTTGTATAAATAACTCTTCCTTCTAGTTATTAAGGGTTGAACCCTTGGATGAGCTTTCAAAGCATAATTGTAACTGAGCTGGAGATTTGCTTCAAATTAATGAAAGGATTCTGGATTTGCCTCAAATAGTTTGTCTCCTTGTGATTTTTTCTTATGTGTTCATTTCATTATGTTTTTCTTCATGTATTTAAGTCTTTATGGAGAAATCTAGGTAAGATCAAACTTAATATCAGTCCATCTTAAATCCCCTGTGAATTTATAAACAATAATTAGAGATTAGTTTATAAAATTGTTTGTTATTATAAACTCGTCTATATCTATAAATTGTCACCTCCATCTGCATAAGATTAAATACATTTTGTTGACCAGGTAAACATTGTTTACCTACATTCTTTCTCATGATTAATTAAATATTCTATTTGAATATTTAGTAATTTGTAATTCTTTAAGACTCTGTTATTCATTCAATTAAAATCAATTAATTATTTGCAGACAAATAAACATCCCTTTCATCCTATTTGGCAAGTGTTAAAGTTTAAGCACATGTTTTCAAATTTTTCATAACATTGGTCATCAAAAAACTTTAAAACAAACAAAACATTTTAGATGATATGGCATGATTAATTTACCTAGAATCATCTCAGAGGAAAACATAAGGGAAAAACAAGAGCTACGCAGAAGAGAGAAGGAAGCACAATAGGAACAAGAATAGTAGGAGGCGCAACATGCACACATTGATGAAATTGTGCCCATACAAGTTATGAATTCATCCGAACAACTGGCATATAGAAAATAGGGTGAGCAGTCGCAAGAGCAGGACTTTTCTCAAGAGATTGAACAGATGTTGGAACAGATGGACATAGATTTGGTTCAGCCTAAGCTAGATCAAGACATTGACCTCATGCCTAAGAACCAAGATGTCACTGCACTGGCTTCACCAAATTTGGGAGCAGAGCAAGTCCCAAGCGACCAAGGAGACACTGAAATCCTTAAGGACAATCTAGAAGCAGATGTGCACAACATATATTTCGATGAGTCATAACACATAGTTATGCAATCGAACAAAGTGCCCACTCTGGATGTCCATGTATCTCCTTCATAGTTTGAAGAATGAGTGATCAAGTCCAATGTGTACAGACATCGAGCTGCATTAACCATTTCTACCAAGGCCTATGTCAAAGCCACCAGCTCAAGCGTTAGATTTTTGATAGCTAAGAACGAGCACATGGCTGAGGAGCTACAAGCAACCAAGCAGGGAGAAGAGAAAGCTACATCAATCACCAAAGAAGAGTTGAATAAAGTGATACTTGATGAAGTATCATCTCTCAAGACAGTCATACAGAAGTTGTACTTCAGGTTCGTCACCATGCATAAGTCAGTTGTCCATCTTAACAGTTGGCAACAACGTAGTGCTAGGAGTGCATGCATCTTGTCATACATACACATTGTTGTCAATCATATGAAGATATGGACAATGATGTACAAGGGAGCCCCGTTGCACTTGCCAAAGATGATGAAGCCAAAGGTAGTGGATTTGAAGGCATGCATTCAGAGCCAGATCCAGAACTATGAGGAACTCCCATAGCTCATCACCAACTTATAAGCTTCACATGCATGCATGTTCAGGAGCATGGATGTCATTGTGCGCACCCATGTGATCTCATCCATTGGCACACTCATTGAAGTGAAAGCAAAGAACCAAGTTCGACTAGATCTAGACATGTACATCGATCAGTTAATGCACATATCTATAAGTGCAGACTTGTAGATGAGCATAGACACTATGCATCAGTATGTCGCTAGTCTGGCTGCACTCAAGACCATGATGTGAATGCTATCTGACGAGTTGGAAAGAGGTGCCAAATCAGTGTACTTAGATGCAACGAAGCCAAGGGTTCGCTTTCAAAAGGATGTCACCACAGAGTACGCAGACACTATAGCAGACTACCAAGCTTGGAATTAGTTTGCCACCGTCGATCATCAATAGGATGTTGACGAGTTAGTCTTCCCACAGTTGTCTGAGTCTTAGTGATGTCTTGTATGGCTTACTCAAGCCCCTTTTTGTCTCACATGGGTACATGTGCAGATTTTATTGTAAACATGTTGTAAAGTGAAAGTCCAAGCATCAATAGTAGAATGTAAACAATCATGTGTAAGTTGAAGAGTCGTGAGGGTAGTTGAAGAGTCACAAAGGGGAATGTCAAGGGTCACCCCACCCTTTGCTATATATAGAACCTCATAACTCATTGTATAGGCTTTTGGGATCCAAGCTTCTAATACGTATAACATAGAGAAATCTTGGAGTGTATTGTAACGAGCCTTGGTTTCTCCACAGTGTAGAGCTAGTACATCTCTTTGGAGGAGCAGGCGATAGTGACTATAATGTTATGCTATCGAGGCTAGTGGTTGTCATGGTTGTATGTATGATTGGATCTTTCACTCTTTTAATATAATAGAGCTAGCACGTTTCATGCATATATTTTTATTATAGTTCGATTATCCTGGTTACTCTAATGATGTATGTAGTTGTAATTTATGCATGTACGTATGGATTATTTGTATGTGTTTGTATGAATCTTATTGAAGTGTGTTGTTGGTATAACTCATCACTTTGGATCATCTACTATCCTTGTTTCCATCTCGTGATGTCTTTCAACTCATGTGTTCCCTTTCAAGTTGCGTGCTATCACAGGCTTCTATGGGGTGCACTCTTCCCCCCTTCCGTGTGGTAGAGTCTTTCGTACACCTTCTTGACTTGCTACAAGGTCACTCCCTTGCTTCCAACAAGGCTATATTACTTACCTCTATTCACAACAGTAGTCAAGGTCATACTATACTACCCACTACTGGGATTCTTACTCCAAATGGTCTAAGGTCTAGTTGGGACTTCTTGCCGAGGAGATCCCCTGACATGTTGACGGTTCCAGCGTCGTCAACATTTCTAGCACTAGAAGGAGGGCCAGATGACAAGTTAAGTCCTCACATCCTATTTTGAATCTTCACACATCTATCATGGATATTGTTATAGTTAACCCTCCAAAATGTTTGTCCAACAGACATCCTTTTGAAGTCATGAGGAAGTTCTTTGAACACTTTTCTGAACTCACATATGATGGTGAAGGTGAAGTGGCCTGGCCTGAGCACTTACATGACTTCCTTGAATTCTTGGAGAACAAGGAAGTTTTCGATGAAATAGAGGTCAGTATGATGCTTTCACACACACTTCATGAATTCTCAGAGCTATGGTGTCGTGAACTGCCTCCTAATTGTGTGCAATCATTTAAGCAATTCAATGATCTAATAGAATCTGTTTTCCATCATTTTGATCCTGAAGCTCTTAACAAAAAAATGTTTAAACAATGGAAGGCCCCGCATGAATCACTTATGGATTTTTGGAAGCATTTCCGTCTACTTATATTTAAAGCTCTGAAAAGTCAGATGAAATTCCAATATCTTATGGACATATTTGAATATGTCTGCCACAAATCACTTTGTCCCAAAGTGAAGAGAAAGCTCAAACCCCACTCAACATACTTTGGTGATGGAGCTGCGTAATCTCAAGTGGACACAATTATTGTCACAAGTGATTGTATGTCTTCCCCTCATCAAACAACTCCACCCCCACAAAGTGATGTGGGAAAGCGTGCACACAAGATTATTCAACTGGTACATGCTCCCACCCTCACTACTCTTAATTTCTATGTAGATTTGGTTGGGAAGCCCATGGGTTTTCATATGCACTTGTTACCTCAACCTCTGTCTCCACGTTCTGTTGATCCTCTGGATTGTGTTGTCTTGTGTTAATTCATTCCGGACTCTACACCTTTTGTGAACGAGGATCAAGCCATCAATAGAGTTGATGTTGCATGACCAACCTATGATGTCATTTATGATGAGTATGATTAGGAATATGAGCATCAACCCACAGTGAAGGATGATCCCCTTTTGTCCGCACCTCCTCGACTTTTTCCTGACATCTTTGGTGATTCTGTTATCTATGATTTTCCTTGTGTAAATCCATCCATAGATGCATCTACTTCTGATCATTCGTAGAACACACCCAATGTCATTCCATCATTTGACAGTAGAGAGGACAAATTCTTCATTGAAAATCCACTTGATTTTTCATCTATTTTTTTCTGAAAATGCAAAGGGTGAACATTCTTGCTTCTCATCTACCCCTCTGTATGATTTATCATATCATGAGGATGCAAATGAACTCATTGATTTTTCTGATTGTAGCTATCATGATCTATTTACTCTTGTATTCGATCACAATGCTGATTTAATCATCGTTGATCTTTCAAAGCCACATGTTTATGATGATCTATCTTTTGATGAGGTTGAAACCACGCAAGATGTCGAGGCACTTCAACCCAAGATGATGGTTATGTCAGGCCCTCACTATCCTAAGGTTAGTTTCACTTCCAATCAGGAAATTGTTGAAACACCCAAGGCTCCTCATCACTCATATGTATGCACTGAAGATCAATCCAACACACAGGTTTCACTTCCTCCACCTGAATGGCATGATCATATCGCTCATGCATTGGAGGAATCATACACAACAATCACACTAGGAAGACATAAGTTATCTCTCTTTCTCATCTTTTCTTTCCTGTCACAGTCAAGAGAGTACATATGCTTATCATCTGCACACAGTGTATCACAACACCATGGTAAGACCACAAACTTCTTGTCTTGCGCTTTCACTCTTTTCTTTTATGTGGACACGTTTAAAATCAGAGTGT
Source organism: Pinus taeda (assembly GCA_000404065.3). Classification (NCBI taxonomy): domain Eukaryota; kingdom Viridiplantae; phylum Streptophyta; class Pinopsida; order Pinales; family Pinaceae; genus Pinus; species Pinus taeda. The sequence continues at coordinate 22,568 of APFE031074209.1, forward strand.
GTTGGTCTTCATTGTTATATATTTCATGTTTGTTGGTTCTATTGACTGTGCTTTCTGTGAACCATGCCTTCACCAACATGGTTCAACCAATGCACTGGTGGCTGCATTGGAAATATCACTTCACGTGAGAAGACCCATGTATCGTTAGCTTAGGAGTAGGAGTAGTGTTTGCTTTTTGTCATGTTTTCTTGCATGCATGTTTGCTTTATTTTTTTATTTCTTTGTTTTCTTTCCTCCTTGATTTGCTTACTTTCTTTTCTTACGCATCTTCTTCCACTCTTTTCTTTGATGTTTTGGTTGTTTGTTCACGTATGTAGGTTAGTTTCGCATGAAACCGTGTGTGACTTTTAAGACAAGCAGGGTAAAGTACAAGAGGACTTGTACAACTATCAACACTTGGTTATTTGTTGTCCTTCTATTTATGCAAAACTTGTTGTCTTCATTCAATAATACACTAATGGAAAATACGTTTTGTTCGAAGTGAATCTTGGTGAAAACACAACACTTGCACTCTAACTAGTACCACCTACTCTAGTCAGTTTTTTTTGGGTTAATCCTTGTTAGCTCATTCAAGTAGCATAAGGTGAGGGGGAAAACCTTAACAAGTATGTCATAGGTATACATAACATAATTATCTAAAGGAACAAGTTCTTCTTCTCTCAATAATTCGGGATCCCTCTTCCACCTCTGAAATAAATAAGTGCCTATGCACAGTTATTTGAAAAACGAAAGAATGAAAAATTAAAATTAAAAAAAAAATGAATAAGGTGAAAGTATATAAAGGCTTCCTGCCCAGAGAGGTGATACAAGCAACTCCACTAGGGTACTGTCCAGGCTCATTGGCAGTGGAGCAATGCTTACGTTCCTGCGTGACTCCGCCAAGGTACTGTGTAGACCTGCTGGCAGCAGAGCAACACCAGAGATGAAACTTAAACTCTGACAGTCATATTACTTGTGCACCAATATACCCCTCATTCCTAATTGAAACAACTAAGTTGACTTGCCTTGGAATGTGTGTTGATTGATAAAGAGCATGGTAGGTGCTACATCTTTCACTTAAGCTAGTGTCGAAACCACGATGATCAAATAATCAAACAATACTTCCGGAGGAGTTAGACATTCTTTTCATGAAACAAGGTCCATTCAAAGAGCTGGAGTTCTACCAATGTGTCACAAATGTTGTAGTGGATACTACCATCCTCCAAAATTTTTCCTTAGCTTTGTTTTGAAGCCTCCCTACTAAACATCCTTAGCAGCATGTCTTGCACTTCCCAGGTACATATGATTTCAGTTGAGTTTCTTGGCTTATCAGCTTGCGTTTGCTAATGGGTTTTCCATTCACATGCAAGCTCACATCTCATGACTTGGGTTTCAACTGGCTCTTATGCTCACTTGGATAATTGTGCAGAACTAGAGGGAAACTAGTATTGCTCTCCAGAATTGCGAAGAACATCAAGGTAGCCTGCTGCTCTCTAAACATGTGCAGAGCAAGCACACTACCTTCCCCTTGAAAATTGCACAAAGAAGCCCATCACTCGGCTTCCTCTCAGAATTTGTGCAGTTATATCTGACAGCCTTGGCTTCAGTCCAGAAATTGCATAGAGCTTGAGGGGCAGCCAAAGCCACCCAGCCCACAAAATACGCAGAAGTCATCCGGAGGCTTGCAATTTGTTGCATGCGCTCCCAAGTTGACTGGTTCCCTCTAGGACTGAGAAATCTAGCTTTACATGCATGGGATGATTTTTCCCGGAAAATCAAAAAGCAAAAAGAAAAAATCATCCCTAGTTTTTAGAGATCCCTTTTAACAGCCGGAGATTACATGCAAAAGTCAGTTTAGAAACCTCTTGCCAAGTGTCGCTTTTTCTTAGATTTGTGGTATGCGCGTCATAAACCTCGATATTGTCAAAACTATTTATTTGAATCTCCAAAGCTCATTCTTCACTTCAATCTTGAAGCTCTAATGTTCCCCATCACATCTAGAACCTTTGACACACTCAACTTAGCTTTTTTGGGTAAGTCCACTTTTCATGCATTTTGTTGTTTTTTTGTCGCTTTTCGTATTTCGGTTTGTGTGAGTGTTTTTTCCGTGGTCTTTTTTAATGTTTTTTTTCATTTTAATGCATGTTATCTTGTAGAAGCAATGTTTCAAGTTTTCCACTGCATCTCATTATTGTCGCATGCATGACATTGTTTGTGCACTAACAGTCGTCGTTGCGGCAACTCGCTTCACACACTCAATTGTTTTCCCATTTTACTGAATCCTGTACTTACTGATTGCATGCATGTTCATTCACTCATGTATGCACCCATATTCACATATGCATTCATTCCTTACCATTTTCAGTCACCTGTCGGCGGGTCTAAGCTACCTTAGCCGAGGCCTTACCTTTCCTTTCTTGCACTGCGCATTCCTGGGATGGAAGGCCTTGCCTTGCTCCTAGGAATTGTGCAGAGGTTGCATCACACTAGCCTCCCAAAGTGTGCTCTACACAAATTTGAGAGGAAATGCCTTAGTTGGCCCCTGGAATTGCGCAATGCAGTTTTACTAGGTTGCAGTCATGTTGACTGAAACTACACATTGTGTAGTTTCAGTCCTCAGCAGGCCAAGTTGGACTATGCTCTGTGTAATTTTTGCAGTTAATCAACCCACTGACAATCCATACTATTTTTTGCGCAAGTCTAGTAGTTAGTCTCCCAGCCTCCTAGTGAAAATTGTGCAAATCTTCCAGTGAGTCACCCAGGTGTGTTGCATATCAGTCCTCAAGTGATTTTGGTTTTCAACTGACATTGTGTTTTCCATGAGTGTTGCTTTGTGTCTAGGTATTACAGGCATTTATTAGTCTCTCAGTAGTACAGGTACAATGGCTTCCAAGAGAGCAGGGTTAAAGGACACCATTGAGAGTGCAACTGGGATGTGTTTAAGAAAGTGTCTATGAGCTTGCCCAACTATGAAGATACTAAGTTGTTCATAGACAAGGAGATCAAGATGAAATGGTAGGACATCAATGATATCCTTTCAGACACGTTTGAGGAGAATTTGGAGGATTGCAGAGTCTATGTCAACATAAACAAGTTTGGCTTGTACCAGATTTCATGTAGGTATCCCGCATTTCCATGCGCAGACATGATCCACTAGATCGTCTCGCACACTTATCTAGAGACAATGATTTTGAGAATTGTCAGTGGAACAAAACTTTCTACCTTCAAGTCATAGGACTTTCAAGAGATGTATCACTTTCCGTAGTCATTGGCCACAATGGATGCACTCTTCAACAGGCCTAACAGTAGTGCAAACTCAAGAGACATCTTGAAGAGCTGGGTGAAAGAGCCATCTAATTTTAGGACAACACCTAACTAGGTTTATATGACAAGAATACTACAAAAGGCTTATCAGCTCTTGTTCATCTTTGCATGTCACTTATATGGCCAGGAGAGTACAAAAACCTTCCTGCAGAGGTTGGTGATTGTGTTGGATCAGCTGGCGAATGAAGGAAGACCTTTCAATTGGTCTAACATGTTGGCTCTCAAACTAAAGGTACAAGTAACAGATGCTCGGCATCTGCCCAAGGGTCAGCAAGCAAAGTTTTTCATGTCCACTTACATACTTGATGAAATCTGTGCCTGTCAATAGTTCACAGGCTTGGATTGGGCATGGACACCTTCAAAAACCTTTGTGCACACTTATTGAAGGTTGTTCTCTGAGTGAAACTTCCATGGAGTTATAATATAGCTATTAGACCACTCTATCACCCTAGTGTACGAGATGATCCTTAAGCAGGATCTGCCTTGCATGTCACAGGTAGCAATGGAGGCATTGGTTAACATAGAAAATTGGTATGCCTCACCCCTACACCTTCATCCAAATGTATAGTGCAGAGAAGGCTCTGCATGTTCTGTCTAAGTTTTCCATGGATAAGTTGGTCATGCAAGAGGTTGCATACTAGATCTCAACAAGGTTGTCAGCAATACTGCATAGGAAGAAGAAGGCACCTTGGCCCAATATTCCTTTGTGATCAGGTTCTATGATATCCAGAATCTCAAGCATGTTGAGGTCAAGACGAAGGAATTCAAGAGATTCACCTTCAGCACCAGAAGTTTCAATCGATATGACCCGCATTGCTTGGTAAAATACCACTCTGTGAAAGTGTATCATCCTTGGATCCACGAGGCATATCATTGGCCTGAGGAAGACCCATGGAGATATTTCTATAACTTCTTACGGCTCAGTGAACCAGTCAGGATGGTTGTAGAGTGGTTAGAATGCAGAAGTTAGTAGCATCTCAGAGAGCAACAACATCAGCAGCAAGAGAGGGAAGCAGATGTGCGCTTGAAAAAGGGAAGAGGAAGGTTGTTGACAGTGCAGAGGCGGAGAAAAGTTGTAAGTTCAAAGCATATCCATTTGTGTTAAGAGTATATTTGGAGATTGAGGCAAAGAGGTGACAATGTGACAAAAGGATTTCGCAAAGGCAAAGGGAGAAGTAGAAGTTGGAGGAAGCAGAAAAGGAGTTGCAGGAATTGAAGCAACAATTAAGGGAAGAATAAAAGTTGTACAGAAGAGAGAAGGAAGTGCAAAAAGTATGGGAACAATAGGAGGCGTAGCATGCACACATTGATGAAAATGCGCCCATACAGGTTATGTATTCATCCAAACTACTGGTAGATAACAAACAGGGTGAGTAGTGGCAGGAGCAATACTTTTCTTAGGAGATTGAACAGATCTTGGAATAGATGAACACAGATGTGGTTCAGCTTGATCTAGATTAGGACATTAACCTCATGCCTAAGAACTAAGAGGTCACTCCACCACCTTCACCAGATCTGGGAGCAGAGAAAGTCCCAAGTGATCAAGGAGACATTGAAATCCTTGGGGAAAATCCGAAAGCGGATGTGCACAACATATCTTTTGATGAGTCACAACACAGAGTTGTGCAGTCGTGCAGAGTTCCCACTCTAGATGTCCATATATCTCCTCTAAAATTTGAAGAATGAGAGATCATGATCGATTTGCACAGGCATCCAACTATATTGGCCGATGTTACCAAGGTATATGCCGAAGCCACAAGCTCAAGTGTAAGATTCTTGATAGCTAAGAATGAGCGCATGGCTAAGGAGCTACAAGTAGCCAAGTAGGGAGATGAGAAAACTATATCATCCACTAGGATAGAGTTAAACAAAGTGATACTTGATGAAGTATCATCTCTCGAGCTAGTCATGCGGAAGTTTTACTTTAGGTTCGTCACCGTGCATAAGTCAGTTGTCCATCTTAACGGTTGGCAGGAGCGTTGTGCTAGGAGAGCACACATCTTGTTAGACATACACAATATTGTCGATCACATAAAGATATGGACAATTGGGTACAAGGGAGCCCCATTGCACTTGCCAAGATGATGAAGCCAAAGGTAGTGGAGTTCAAGGCACGCATTCAGAGTCAGATTTGGAACTATGAGGAACTCCCACAACTCATCACCAGGTTACAGGCTTCACATGCATGAGTGTTCAAGGGCATGGATGTCATTGTGTGCACGCATGCAATCCCATCCATTGGCACACTCATCGAGGTGAAAGAAAATAACCAAGTTTGACTGGAGCTGGACATGTACTTCGATCACTTGATGCGCATAGCCACTAGCGTAGACTTGCAGATGAGCGCAAACACTATGCATGAGTATGTCATTGTTCCGACTACACTTAAGACCATGGTGCGCATGTTATCTGACAAGTTGAACAAAGGTGCCAAATCAGTGTACCCAAATGCAATGGAGGCAAGAGTTTGCTTTCAGAAGGATGTCACCACATTGTAGGCGGACACAATAACAGACTACCAAGCTTGGCATCAATTTGCCACCATCGATCATCAATAGGATATCGACGAGTTAGTCTTCCCATAGTTGTTCGAGTCTTAGTGATGTCTTGTATGGATTACTCAAGCCCACCTTTGTCTTACATGGGTACATGTGTAGATTGTATTGTAAACATGTTGTGATGTGAAAGTCCAAGTGTCAATAGTAGAATGTAAACAGTCAAGTGTAAGTTGAAGAGTTGTGAAGGTATTTAAAGAGTCACAAAGGGAAATTTCAAGGGTCACCCCACCCTTTTCTATATATAGAACCTCATAAATCATTGTATAGGCTTTTGGGATCCAAGCTTCTCAAAGGTATAACTTAGAGAAATCTTGAAGTGTATTGTAATGAGCCTTGGCTTCTCCACAGTGCAGAGCTAGTCTCTTTGGAGGAGCAGGCGACAATGACTTTAATATTCCGCTATTGGGGCTAGTGGTTGTCATGGTTGTATTTATGATTGGATCTTTCGCTCTTTTAATATAATAGAGCCAACATGTTTCATGCATATATTGTTATTGTAGTTCGACTATCCTGGTTACTCTAATGATGTATGTACTTATAATTTACGCACGTATGTATGGACTATTCCATATGTGCTTGTATGAATCTTATCGAAATGTGTTGTTGGTATAACTCATCACTTTGCCTCTTCGACTATCCTTCTTTCCATCTCTTGATGTCTTTCATCTCATGTGTTCCATTTCAAGTTACGTGTTACCACAGGCTTCTATGGGGTGCACTTTTATCCCCTTCTGTGAGTTGTAGCCTTATGCACCTTCCTTAACTTGTTGCAAGGTCACACCCTTTCTTCCAACAAGGATATATTACTTATCTTTTCGCGCAACCGTAGTTAAGGCGATATTGTACTAAGATCCCCTGACATGTTGGCAGGTCCAACACCATCAACATGGACATAACAATAATTGTAAGGCCTGATGTTTGGAGGAACACTTCCTGGAATCAAATGAATAGCATGATCATGGTCACGAATAGGTGGGAGGCCTTTGGGAATCTAAAATACCTTGGAATGATTGTCTAAGACTTTTTGGAGATGTGGATAAATAGATGGTTTTGATGTTTGAACATCTAGTGACCATAATTGTGAAATTACGCTCCGTTGTTCTTTATTTAGAAGATTTTTTATGCCATTAGAGCTCGTTATCTTTCTTGGTTTCCTTATGATACCCCTTAATTCAACTTCCTTTCCTTCCCAAAAAAATTCAACAAAAGTTCTTGAAAATGAAAAGTTATCATCCCCAAAGGTTGTAATCATTGGACTCCCAATACAACATCAACACCACCTATTGGAATGGAAAGCATTGGCTATTCAATACATATTCCCCCATGGTTAGCTTAATATTATGGAACTTTCTAGATAAATGTATATTTCATCCATTTTCAACCATCACTTGACACCCTAGTGTTGGATATAGGAATAAATTCAATTCTTTGGTTATCTTACAATGAATAAAATTATGGGTACTATCCAAATCAATCAACATTGTTACCTTTTTATTCTTTATATGTCCTTCTATATCGAGAGTTTGAGGAGTGGTAATTCCTACGAATGCATTACAAGATATTATCGGCTTCATTTCTTCTTTCTTTGGGGTTGTTTCCTGGTGTATATCCTCTTCTTTTGACGTTTCTTGTTCCTTTTCTTCCTCCTCTTCATAATCTATGTAAAATAATTTCTTCTCAACACACTTATGGCCTTTAGTGTATTTTTTATCACAACTTTAATAAATCCATTTTGCTCTTTTTCCTTCCAATTGTTGTGGTGTCAACCTTGTCGGTTTTGGAAGGCTAAGAACAACAACACTTCCATCTTTATAGTTGTGAGTGGTGGACTTCCTTATTGCCATCATTTTTCTTGCAATTTTTCTTGCCACCTTGAATTCCTTCTCCAATGAATCATGTTCCCAAAGGAAAACCTCACGTTGGATGTTATCCTTTAAAGTATCTATGAGTACATCAATCCTATGCTCCTTTGGAATATCATTTACCCTGATATTCAATTTTTGGAAGTCCTCAATATTCTCTGCCATTGAACCCTTTTGTTTGAGATTTATCAATTGGCTAAAGAAGGCGTTGTTTTTTGTGTCCTCATAATGTGCTATCATTTCCTCCATAAAAATTGACCAAGTGACATGTGATTTATGAGGAAAAAAAATCCATCAATACCATACAAATTGATTGGGTTATAGATATAAAGATGCAATGTGTACTTTTTGTTTGTGTTGCACATTAGGGATATCAAAAGATTGCTCAATCTATAGTATCCATGTTACCGGATCCTTGTCATCAAACTTCCTCATGTTGATATTTGGAATATGTTGGGTATTCAATCCAAATTTATAGCCTTTGAAATCGTGATTAATATTCTTTTGTTCTCATCATGAGTTTCATCTAATACCTTTTCGCCATTATGAAGCATTTCTTGTAGCAACTTTTTCAAACCTTCCATCTTAGCTTCCATGTCCGATTTTAATCCATCCTTAAAACCATCCATGTTTCTTTTAATCCATCCGTAAAACCTTTCATGTCATTATTCATATCATCCATCTTATCTTCCATTTCATTTTTGGTTACTCTTTGTGAGAGAAAAATATGTTGCACTTGGTCTCGTAATTTTGATATATCATGTTGCATTTCTTCCTCTTCTTCATGCACCATAGTAGATATTTCTAGTTGCTTACTAGGTGTTTCAATTTTCTTGCTTAAATTCATTTTATAATCAAACAATGATATTTATGCTTCACTATGCCCCTTGAATCACTTCAAACTGGTTTTTCAAACAAAACTTATGCAAATTTTAAAAAGATACACACATTTTTCTTGCTTTATTGAAGCTCGATATTGAATCTATTATAGCTTTGTAATATAGGATTTCCAAGCTCTAAAATTTCATCCTATGGTAGCCCTCTGAGTATTCTTTCCAACCCTAGAATTCAAATTGAGATTGGACTCTTTAAGAAATAGTTATTCCCAATATCCCACAATGACCTGATTATAGACTAGTTCAGTAGAGCGAACTTGTATGGAATTCCACTTGTCACTTTCTCAACCTTCGGCCCTAAAAATGATACACGAAAAACTATAGTTTGTGCGCTCTCAATCACCTTTTACAAAATTCAAATCTTATGCTTAGAGAGAAAGTTATGATTATTTTCCCTAGGTTGCTTGTTTGAGGCTAGATTCTGGAGCCTGAAAAAACCCTAACTTCCTCAAATCATATCTTCAAAAAAATAGAAAACCAAGATCTAAAATTATTACACAACATTCACCAAGATTGTGGCTCCACATGGTCGCAATTTTAGCTTTAGAATCCTTGTATAAAAAAATTATAGCGAAAATTCCAAGATGACATGTTTGAAGAAGTGAAACCCTGGAATCCAAAGCTCTACTACCAAATGTTATGCAACTAACTCATAAAATAGAATAAAAGATAGATCAATGACTTAAAAATTATCCTCTTTGAGGGGGAAGCCTCCTTTATATTACATAAATGAACAATTCTTGCATGATACAAATGACAAGACCTCCTTGGTATATGAATGAGTATAAGGGGTCACAATATAATCAGAGCCTATATAACAATAATAACAATAGTGGGTTTCTATGGGGCACAACAATAACAATATGGGGGCTAAATGGGCACAAAAACAACAATAGAGGGATACACTAACAATAACAATAAGGGGGATACACTAGTATTATAGGGACCTTCCAGTAATTAATGTCCATTGGAAAAATCAAGTTGTTTAATTACTCATGGTAATAAAAATGTATGATAATTATTGCAAAACGTGCAAAGTATAAGAAGAAAGGAAGTTTCCTTTATGGAGACTCAATGGGAGGGGTAGTGGCACTTCTCATCCATAGAAAAAAACCTAACTATTGGAGTGGTGTTGTTCTTGTTGCGGGTATGTTCAAGGTATCATTTATATAATATTTGACATTACATGATTGAATCTTTATATTCCCATTCCCATTGTTCATACTTAGTACGAATAACAGAAGAATTAAAGCCTCACGGTTTGATTATAATCATATTGAAGAATTTAACTACAATAATTCCAATGTGGAAGCTTGTACCCATTAAGGATATTGTAGACATTGGCCTCAACGAACCAAAAAAGAGACAAAAGGTAATGACTTGTATTATTGATTTGGTTCATGTTTATGAATCATACACAATTTGAAGGAATTCTAAATAATTTTAATGGTTTATTGTTTTCTCCAATATCTGCACCTAATCACAGATTCGGGAAATCCCTTATGTTTATCAAGGTTGAGCTCATCTAAAGACGGATTACAAGTTTCTCATAGTCAGTCTATACATAGAGAAATGTTTGGACAAGGTATCATATTCAAACATTTAATTTAATCTGCTACTTTTCGCAACTACCATTATTAAGTCTTTAAATAAATGGGCTATAACGCTACCGTGATCATAATGAGTTATATGATGCACGTGATCTTTCCCTTTATGATTGTTGATGGTAAAGCGGATAAAGTGACAAATCCATATCTGAGCAAATTATTGTATGTTTCTGCCATAAGCTTTAATAATACACTCAAACTATACCCTGATATGTGGCATGGCTTGATGTCGAACCTCTCGGGCACATTGAATTATTATTCTCATACATCATTGCATGGTATGGAAGTCATTTTATGTGTTTTAATGCATTGAGGTAAGTGTAATATTTATGTCCTAATGTTGGCAACTTCTACTAAAACAATAATGAGGTAATATTTTTATTATATCATATTAAAAAGAAAATTAAACAATATTAACAAAGTGGAAATGCCATTGCTTTTGTATCTTTTGCATGTAGTGTATATACAGAAAATACATCTATATAAAAAATCAAAAACAATGATATTTCCACCATGTTGTTCTTGTTAAATTTTATAAAAGTATATATATATATATATATATATCGATCTGGGTGTGAGCTGGACAACACTCCCATCATGACATTTTAATGACAAGGGCCTTGGGGTACAAACCCACCACCCTCCACATGCTTGAGGTGATTGGTGTAGTGGCTCCATGTATGGAGGTGATAAATACTCCCATAGGAGCTAGCAACAGAAATGAGTCTTGGGTTTGGAATTTTGTTAAACGCTTCGAGAGAGAATTCGGTAAGTGTTTTGTTCATAGTAAAGGAGTGAAGAAGGGTGGTGCAGATCTCAGTGGAACGACGTGGCTCCAGACGAGGTAGTGAGATAATATTCCCTGCGCGAGGGTAAATTGATATGTGACATGTCATTCACTTCTCTCCTCCATGCATCAGATTATCTGTTTAAGGGATTTGGTACTGCCTGGTGTCATTTTGTCAGGGTTTATGAGTAAGCGAGGGTCCATGAAGATGCATCTGTATGTCCTCCTATTACTGCAGGTCCTTTTGCCTACCATGGTCTCTGTGTCTGTTTGATTCAAAATTATCCTATCTAGGATGGGGTTATATGGGGTTCGTATATCAACATTCGGCCCCAGAGACTTCCTTATGGTTTGGCCCGACATCACTAGGGCTTGGAGATGGGTTTTCAACTGCGCCACCCATGGGTTTTTTCTTCCTATATCTTCTGGGAAAGGGTTGAGGGTTTTTCTCTGTCTATTCTGGAGACAAATTGTTTATGTTAGAGCCAATTTCCATGACCTCTTCCCCTGTAAGAGTCCTTTCAGGCTTACAAATGTGGCTCTGCAATGGTCTGGGTACTGGGTTAGTTCTTATGGTGTAAGCCCCACAGTTTTCCTCAAACCTTTTTATGACTGTTATGATAATGGGCTCTGGGTTGTAGAGGTTGTTTCTCCGTTTGGGTTAGATGGTAAGGATGGCATGCATTGTAAGAGAAGGGATGAAGTCCCTCGGATTCAATATTGGAAATCATTTTTTCGTGTTTCTCCATTGGTAGGTGTGCGGGGCGGTAGTGTCACTTGGAAGCGGAAAGCTTCTAGGCCCGGGCTACCATCTGTGCAATAGATTTGGCCTACCCTTTTCTCCACTACACATTGCAAGTACACGAAAATGGCTCAAGTGACAACTACAATTGGTCATGGCAGGAAAACCAAGGGGCAAGCGAAGGCAAAGTAGCCCAACTCCTCTCAGGGAAAATCGAAAGGTCGTAAACTTGTTTCTAGCATCATAAATGATGCAGTCACAAAACATTGTGAACGAACAAGTGAGGAAATCCAACAGCTAATTGAGGAATGGGAAGCAGACTTGAACCAGCAAGTTGGATGGATGGAAATTGAGGTGGAGGATTGGCATGCTATGGTGTTGGACCCAAGACACACTCATGGTCATGTTACTCAGTGCAAGCAGACAATCTACCTGTACTGGTCCATGAATAATGTATTGGTAAAGGCCTTGGATCAGGTCTCAGTAAGCATGGCAACAATGGTACAAGACTTACCTAATTATAAATAGGATTTTCAGAAGCTCCAGTTTCACATTCAAAAAGAAGATGGTCGCCTTTGTCGAATTGAAGATCACCTCCCTTATATTCTCTCACAGACAAAGCTTCCAAGCTCTGATGCTAAGGACTCGACTCTGATGGAGTTTGCGTCTGCCGAGGGTGAAGACTAGTCTACTAGCTGGTTTCTCAGTTTTTTTTTTTCTTTTGTATGTGGAAATCTTTTAATTTCCATAATGTTGCTCCTTTTGTTTATAGGCAAATAGTATCTAGGCAAGGCAAAGACATACAAACTTATCTGGGTGATTTATAAAGACTGATTATTTTTTGTTATTGGATGGAATATCACGCTGTTAGGTGGCCAACAAACTTGGTTTCCCTTAGGGCAAGTTGAGGCCACCTAACTATCTATTATGTAGTTGTAACTTGCTTTTATATTAATGAAAATGGAAGGATCTACCAAGATTATTATTGTCACTTACTGCAAAATGTGTTCTCAACTACCCAGAGTGAAAAAGAGTATAGAAGTTTGCAACCATATTCCAAGCCACAGAAATACTCAAATCCCAAATTGGACCCTCTCCAAAGGAAAGTGCTTTGAGAAAGCTTTCCAGCGGTATGTGAAATTCCAAAAATGGACTTCTAGGTTAGGAGATATCACCTGTTAAATTTAAGGGTTTTGTCACCTTTGAAAGGAAATAGGGAAGCAGAGGCTCGATATCAGAGATCGGCGATTGGAGGATCAAGTAGCATGACATATTGTTTCCTCGCATAACAAAGTTTGATATATTGGAGGTGGAGATTGGTGATCATAATAAATCGAAGATCGGTGATCGCATTTCGGTGATGTGCACACTAGAGCAGTTGGGCTTATCGTCGATCGCGCATCGGTGATCACACTTCAGGGCAAGTTCATTGGTGATCGGCGATCATCGATATTAAAGTGACCACTATAAAGGAATTACAGGAAAAGAATGTCGATAGTGTAAATTGTCGGGGAGGGTCGATTACGATTAACAAAGAAATTCAATGCAAAACCAAGGGTGGATGGGCCCTTCTTCTCTCTCTTCTAGAGGGCCACATGGTGGAATACCATTGGTCCCAATAAAGCCATGTGGTGTCTGACGACATCATGGCATGGTAGTACGAAGGACATGTGGCATGTGGACTTTGAATTTTCAGGGGCCATAATGGGCCAAAATAGGGTGACATGTGTCACCACTCACAAGGTGACACATGGCAAAGTATGACATCAGATAGACGATCGGTGATCGACAAAACTGAAATGTCGCAATTCCATAGTTAAATCCCCGATTGGAAATCACTGATAAGGGAGATCTGATGTGGGCGCTAGTTTGCGGTCATAAAGGCATAAAAAACCAAAGGCAGAGCTAGAAGCCAAGCACTAAAGGGCTATCGCAATTAGAGATTGCAAACATGTTGCAACTCCAATATAAAATCCCCGACTGGAAACCTTAGATGTAGAGGAGCTCAGATATTTTGCTAATCACGTGGTCAATAGAGGAACTTAATGGAAAGGGGCGAAAATCACTTTATGAAGGGAAAAAGGCACCCAGACAGGAGTCTAAAGGCTGTAGCACCTTAGGGCTAAGAACCTGGTCATAGCCCTGTTGGATGTGGAGCATGATTGTTCAGAGGTCTTTGTTTCAGCTAGATGTATGCCCCAGGAAGTTTGTACACCTCTCCACACGGGGGGGTGTGGGGGGGACTTATCCCCCCCGCGGGGGTACGGGAGCCAGCCGTCCCCCAGTGGGGGTTCTAGGGTATTGCCTCCGAAGCTAAACACAGATGTAAAATTTCCTTGTAAAAGTATTGTAATTTCTAGTCAATCTGGGCCGTTCATTAGGCGGATGATCTCACAGTAGAACTTATGTTTAGTTTAGGGTTTTTTGCCTTAGAAGGCAACCCCTCTCTTTGTATGAGGGCATTGTATTGAGTCTATGTAATATATGTGTGTATTCTTCGAGTGAGAAACAGAGAGGTGAGACTGTGAGAGAAAATAGAGGATATTATAGCAGATCTGTTGTAGGTTGTGTCTCTTCATTTTGCTGGATAATAGAAATGAAGGATTGGCTATTCGAGGTGGACGTAGCCCAAACTGGGTGAACCACGTATATCTGTGTCTCTCTTGTTTTATGCATTTTTTGTATTTATATTTATACAATATTTTATGTGTTCGATTGCTCCGTAATATATAATTTTCTAACAAACCCCTGGTCATATGAAGAGAATTACATAAAGGGGCTAAAACAAAGGGAGCCAAAGATCTCGAAACTCGCCTGTTTTGTAATGTTTTTAAGTGCAAAGTGTCAATACTAAGAACCTACAATATAGTATTATGACAATGTAACTAGGCATATCATGGCTCTGATAGTGTTATACATGAATTATAGAGGGGTGAATGATTCGACAACTGTGTTCAAAATCTATTATGACCATCATGGATGATCACTCCCGGTTCCTATAAGTAAAGAATTAAAGCGGTTGAGACTGAAAGCAACAAGGAACCACCCGAGAGAGTATAAGGCATAACGTGTCATGTTCAGGAGAAATCACAAGGACGGCTGGGAGATATTTTCCTCACCATCATTTCAGTTTCACATGTTAATTTGGTTTTGTTGATTTTGTTGTTTTGTTATTATGTTTTAAAGAAAAGCATCTTTTCTATTGTAATAATTTGGGATGACAGAGCCTTGCATGCCGAGACAGCTAATCTAGCAGACAGTTGGATGCTCAAGCTGAGATATTTTTGTAATTGATTTCCAAGCTCTCCCTCTCCTTATAAAAGAATGGAAGAAACACTTAATTAAGGTCCCATAATTCTGCATCTGAGAGGTCCAAATTCTGTGATTCCACTTTTGGTTCTAATTGCTTGTTCATAAGGGACTTGAGTGTTGCATTGTTGAATGTAAATGGACAAGTGATTTGGACTCTTCAAGGATTAATGAAACTATTATGTTGATTCCTATCAGAGCAACGAGCAGTATGTTTTCCTCTTTGTATTTCATTTCATGTATGTTTCCCTTCTACTGAAATTGTGTAATGAAGCTGCTAGTTTCTCTTTCTCATGGTTATATGTATGTTGTTGACTAGTAATAGTTCCTATGTTAATTAAATATTTACTTACGTACCTTTATGAGCACAGATTTACTTATGTTGATCAGTGACAAGTGTGTCCATGAGGTATAGAGTACGAAACCTTAATTTGTGCTCCACAATTCCTATCATTCCACCTCTTTAGTCTTCCATCCTTCTGCCAGAAAATTCTTGCTTAGGATTGTATTGTTCACAACCCTATGCATAGAATTCCTTCCTTTCTCTCATCCTCTTCATTTTACTACAACTCCAATATTAAGTTGCATGTTGTTGTGTGTCGGCCACTAGAACCATACATTTCTCTTTGAGATTGACCTGATTTACCCCCTGTGCATTTAGATCCATGTATTTGCTTGAGTTTACCTTGATGAAGGACTATTAAACGAAGCCCCCTTTCATTATATATTCCAAATATGTACAATTGGACTGCAGCAGAAAGATTTACTCATAATATCCAAAGCACTCCTCTCTTTAAGATGTCCTAGGCACTAGTCTACAATGAACCCAGAGGTTGTCTCTAAGAAGCTTTCATATCTCCTGAAGCACTTGTGCTACACATGCTAGAAAAAGCAACAACATTTCCATATATATATAAAGATATCAAGGAATTGAACTAATAACTTAACATCTAAGAATACCTTCACAATACGCCCATCACTCTCTATCCAAAACCCATAAACATATATATACACACTTTCATTTTTAATAAGTACAAATAACTATATATAATTTTATACCTATTATTTGAATCCTTAATTTTTTTAATAAATATGAATGTATAAAACAAAAAAATAAAAAG
Organism: Pinus taeda; assembly: GCA_000404065.3. Classification (NCBI taxonomy): domain Eukaryota; kingdom Viridiplantae; phylum Streptophyta; class Pinopsida; order Pinales; family Pinaceae; genus Pinus; species Pinus taeda. The sequence continues at coordinate 38,753 of APFE031074209.1, forward strand.
AGTTTGTAAAAACCATGAGTCCTTGTTTTATTTTTAAATATCTTAAAATAAACATATTTTCTATTTATCTATATTTTATATGCATGTTAGTGATACTATTTGTTTCTATATATTACATTATATTACATAATGACTGAAAGAAGTGATTTTATCTATAGTCAATGCTACAAGAATTAACTTAGGTAGGTTTATTTTAGATCATGCACTATTTCAGAATTGCCATGGATTTGAAACCATGAAGTATACGGGAGGGAATTTCCGAGTTAGTGACACATAAAAGATGTATGTTTTCAATTGGGACAACAAAATTCACATCCACTCGTTAATTATAAAATTAGTTGTTTTGTTGGTAAGATAAACATTTATAATCAAGCTTGTTGGTCTTTAAACAACCTTGAAAATGAAAGGATCAGCATGTAGCTTGTTATTTAAAGGGTGTACAAGTTTAATAGGTGGGAATCAAAATTGAAATTAATATTAAGGAGCAAAATAATAAACTTAAATAGAGGTTGTTTTTAATAATAATATGGATGGAAAACAATGTATTTAATCAATAAACTTGCAACTAAATATGCAATAAATTATTTCAATGATAATTCAACTCTATTGTAATTCAAAGAATAGTGAGAGAGACCCATTTCAATGAAGGTGCTTACATATTGTATTATTTCTACATGTTTTTGGATATCGTGAAATATACACTAAAATGTATAATTAGAAATTTGGTGGTTTTTTTATTTATTCACATATAAAAATATGAATAAAATTTGTCTAATAGGTGATCACAATATTAATTTTAAAAACATAAATAATTTTTACAACATATATTAAAATTTTAATTGTTAGTATAAATGGCAGCAATCTCTATGTAGGGTAATTTATGTGGTGGGTTAGATATGTTTGACGATAATGTGTTAAATTATCTCTGCATATTTTAAAGAATTGTTATCTATAAAAATATTGATATTTCTAAATAAATTAGGGGTAAATTGATGTCTCATTAGGCTATATCCATGGAAGCAATATGCATAGACATATCTATGGAACAGTTGTCCTTGGCTTAGAGAAGAAATTTGCAATATGCATAGACATATCTATGGAATAGTTCATCTTGCCTTAGTGAAGAAATTTGCAATATGCGTAGACATATCTATAGAACAATTCACCTTGGCTTAGCCTAAGAAATTTCATGAGAGATGAATGTCTATGTCTTCCCTAATCACTCTCCCTCCCTTGGAATGTAGTAAATCTTCAATAGAAACTAGTATAACATCAAATCCACTGCCCACAAGAAAATACAGTGGAGCCTTCAAAGGAATTTAGTGAGTGAAACTTTGAACCCTTCAACAATGAAGACCTTTGCTAAAAAAGAAATTTTCAAACTTCATCTACTAATAAAAAGCTATGAAACATAGCTATCTTGTCAATCATGACTATCAAACATTTTAGCTAAATTTTAGATTTCTTTTTCTTAATATTTCAATATAGTATCGGATATAAACATTCAAATTAAATTTTAAAATCACTAATTATAATTGGAAATTAAATATTAAATTTTAAAATAAGATTATAATTTTAAAATAATTTATTTTAAAATCGCTCAGACATCTTTATGTAATTACACATTTCAAAATATTCAATATTACAAAAATCTAATCCGCGTGCATTTGACTTTATTAAATTTTAAAAATATTTAAAAATTATCCCAACTCAATCCATTTCAAAGACATCCAAAATAATACAATCATTATTCTTTGCTTTGATTTACGCTAACAGGAACTGATATGAATAGAGATAGTGAGATGCAACTACATAAGCCCATCTTTTCAAATAGTGTTTTCCTTAATTCTAACACAGTTTATTTGATGGGTGGGTAGTTGCAACTTTTCAGTCTCTGACGGTGTGCATTAACAACTTAGTATTTTTCTTAAATATCAAATTTACAATTTATTATTTTTCATAAATATCAAATTGTGGACATTTTTTAATAGATTCATTGTCATTTTAAATAAAAACTATGGAATAGCAGAAGACAAATTAAGTTATTTTATATTTTATATCTTTTGTTTTTTATTTTATTTTAAAGTGTTTTTTTTGGGTCCTACTGTAGTGTTGAGAGTATTTTTATACTCGGATATAAAGAAGATAGAATTAATTCTCAACTGTTTAATCTAGGATTGACACAATTTTTTTAAATATAATTTAAATATTTATTAAATAAAAAAATATTATAGGAAAAACAAAATAAATATGTACATATTTTATTATTTTTAATTAAAAATTATTAAAATATTAATCATTTCATTCTTATTGTATTTAATATAAAGTTAAGATATGATATTTAAGAGAAATATTAATAACAAATAAATATTTCATATAAGGTGTTTTGATATCTCTATAAAATAACATAATTTTATATTAATATTATATCGAGAGGACAAAGTAGCTTTCTTGTGGATGCCAAGCATAGAGGAGCCCTTAAAGGCATTGAAGTGTCTGACTTATGCTACTCATTTGTTATTTTTCGACAATGTTCTTTGTTCTATGATGGTTCGAGCTAGGACTTGGATTCTATTACGCAGACCCTTGCTCTCTTTGAATAAAAACTAGGTATGATGGTCAACTATGACAAATTTCTTTTATCCTTTTTAATGATCTCTTGGGGGTGGAAGTGAGAGTTGTTAGTTAGGCCCTTCAAATTCAATTTTATCCTCTAGAAAGTGGTCTCAAATATTTTGGATTTCACCCAAGCCATTGGCTCCTCGCCAAGCTTAGAAAGAAGCTTAAATATTGGAGCCAACATGGCCAGGAGAGTACATAAACCTTCCTATAGAGTTGGGTGATTGTGTTGGATTAGCTGGCGAACAAAGGAATACCTTTCAATTGGTCTGACGTGTTGGCTCTCCAACTGAAGAGACACGTAACAGATGCTCAGCATTTGCCCAAGGGTCCATTGTTGGGTCACAAGGGGGGCGGCAGCCCCCTTGTCTGGGGGATTTGAGGGGGGCGGGTAGCCCCCCTCTATGGGGTCCGGGGCAACGCCCCGAGAAAAAAAAAATTGGACCCTATATTAGGTTGGGTGAACCTACCTATGGTTTTTTGTCCATGATTTTGGAGGTGATGGTTTTCGGTCCATGGTTTTGGACGCAATGGTTTTTCAGTCCATGGTATTGGATGCTTCGACATGTATAAATATGTATTGTAACATTGAAAGGAACATAATGAAAAATCAAGGTGGTAGTCCCGGTTTTGGGATCCAGTGGGAAAATTTCTATGTATATGTGTTTTATGTGTTATGCTCTCACATTGTTTATTTTATGTGTTTTAGAATTTGTATGCAGGTAATTTCTATACGAGGTTAAAACCTACATCAACAAGCAAATATTTTCATGTCCACTTACATACTTGATGCAGTTTGTGTCCATTAGCAGTTCCCAGGCTTGGGTTGGGCATGGACACCTTCAGAAACCTTAATGCACACTTATTGCAGGTTGTTCTTTGAGTGCAGCTTCCATGGAGTTATAATATAGCTACCAGACCACTCTGTCAGCCTAGTGTACAGGATGATCTTTGAGCAAGATCCGCCTTGCATGTCACTGGCAACAATGGAGGCATTGGTTAACATATAAAAATGGTATGCCTCACCCCTGCACCTTCATCCGGATGTATAGTGCGGAGAAGGCTCCGCATGTTTTGCCAAAGTTTTCCATGGATAAGTTGGTCATGCAAGAGGTGGCATACCAGAGCTCAATAGGGTTATCAGCAATACTGCATAGGAAGAAGAAGGCACCTTGGCCCACTCTTCTTTAGTGGATTAGGTTGTATGATATCCAGAATGTCAAGCATGTTGAGGTCGAGACAGAGGAATTCAAGAGATTCACGTTCGGCACCAGAAGTTTCAATCCATATGACCTACATCGCTTGGTAGAATACCACTGTGTGAAAGTGTATCATCCTTGGATCGACGGGGCATCTCATTTGCCTAAGGAAGACCCATAGAGATATTGCTATAACTTCTTAAGGCTCAATGAACCATTCAGGATGGTTGTAGAGTGGTTAGAAATGCAGAAGGCAGCATCATCTCAAAGAGAAACAACATCAACAGCAGGAGAGGGAAGCAGACATGTGCTTGACAAAGGGAAGAGGAAGGTTGTTGATAACGCAGAGGCAGAGAAAAGCTGCAAGTTCAAAGTAGATCCACTTGTGTTAAGAGTAGATTTGGATATTGAGGCAAAGAGGAAACAACGCGACGAAAGGACTTCACAAAGGCAGAGGAAGAAGCAGAAGCTGGAGGAGGCAGAAAAGTAGTTGCAGAAGTTGAATCAACAATTAAGGGAAGAACAAGAGTTGTATAGAAGAGAGAAGGAAGTGCAGAAAGTACGGGAACCATAGGAGGCGCAGCATGCACACATTGATGAAACTATGCCCATACAAGTTATGGATTCATCTAAACAGCTGGTAAATAGCAAACAGGGTGAGTAGTCACAGGAGCAAGACTTTTCTCAGGAGATTGAACATATGTTGGAACAGATGGACGCATATGTGGTTCAACCCGATCTAGATCAGGACATTGACATCATGCCTAAGAACCAAGAGGTCACTCCACCACCTTCACCAGATCTGGGAGCAAAGAAAGTCCCAAGTGATCGAGAAGACATTGAAATCCTTGAGGAAAATCTGGAAGCAGATGTGCACAACATATCTTTCAACGAGTCACAACACAGAGTTGTGTAGCTGCGCATAGTTCCCACTTTGGATGTCCATATATCTCTTGTGCAGTTTGAAGAATGAGTGATCATGTTCGATTTGCGCAAACATCCAGCTACATTGGCCGATGTTACCAAGGCATATGCCGAAGCCACTAGCTCAAGTGTTAGATTCTTGATAGCTAAGAACAAGTGCATGGCTAAGGAGCTACAAGCGGCCAAGTAGGGAGAAGATAAATCTATATCATCCACCAGGATAAAGTTAAACAAAGCGATCCATGATGAAGTATCATCTCTTGAGCTAGTCATGTGGAAGTTTTACTTCAGGTTCGTCACCGTGCATAAGTCAATTGTCCATCTTAACGGTTGGCAAGATCGTTGTGCTAGGAGAGCACGCATCTTGTTAGACATACACACTGTTGTCGATCATATAAAGATATGGACAATTGGGTACAAGGGAGCCCCGTTGCACTTGCTAAAGATGATGATGCCAAAGGTAGTGGAGTTGAAGGCATGCATTCAGAGTTAGATCCAGAACTATGAGGAACTCCCACAACTCATCACCAGGTTACATCTTCACATGCATGAGTGTTCAAGAGCATGGATGTCATTGTGTGCACGCATGTGATCCCATCCATTGGCACACTCATCGAGGTGAAAGCAAATAACCAAGTTCGGCTAGGGCTGGAAATGTACTTTGATCAGTTGATGCGCATAGCCACTAGCGCAGACTTGCAGATGAGCACAAACATTATGCATCAGTATGTCGTTGTTCCAACTGCACTCAAGACCATGATGCACATATTATCTAATGAGTTGGACAAAGGTGCCAAATCAATGTACCCAGATGCAATGGAGGCAAGAGTTTGCTTTCATAAGGATGTCACCACAGAGTAGGTGGACACCATAACAGACTACAAAGCTTGGCATCAATTCGCCACCATCGATCATCAAGAGGATATCGACAAGTTAGTCTTCCCATAATTGTCCGAGTCTTAGTGATGTCTTGTATGGCTTACTCAAGCCCATTTTTGTCTCACATGGGTACATGTGAAGATTGTATTGTAAACATGTTGTAATGTGAAAGTAAAAGTGTCAATAGTAGAATGTAAACAGTCATGTGTAAGTTGAAGAGTCGTGAGGGTATTTGAAGAGCCACAAAGGGAAATTTCAAGCGTCACCCCACCCTCTTCTATATATAGAACCTCATAACTCATTGTACAGCCTTTTGGGAGCCAAGCTTTCGATAGGTATAACTTAGAAAAATCTTGGAGTGTATTGTAACAAACCTTGGCTTCTCCATAGTGTAGAGCTAGTACATCTCTTTGGAGGAGCACGCGACAATGACTTTAATATTCTACTATCGGGGCTAGTGTTTGTCATGGTTGTATGTATGATTGGATCTTTCACTCTTTTAATATAATAGAGCCAACATGTTTCATGCATATATTGTTATTGTAGTTCGGTTATACTAGTTACTCTAATTATGTATGTAGCTATAATTTATGCATGTATGTATGGACTATTCCATATGTGTTTGTATGAATCTTATTGAAACGTGTTGTTGGTGTAACTCGTCACTTTGCATCGTCGACTATCCTTCTTTCCATCTCTTGATGTATTTCATCTTATGTGTTCCCTTTCAAGTTATGTGCTACCACAGGCTTCTAAGGGGCACACTCTTCCCCCCTTCTGTGTGTTAGAGCCTTTCATGCACCTTCCTTAACTTGTTGCAAAGTCACACCCTTGCTTCCAACAAGGATATATTACTTACCTCTGTGCGCGACCACAATCAAGGTAATACTGTACTACCCATTACTGAGACTCCTACTCCAAACGGTCTGAGATTTAGTTGGGACTTCTTACCGGGGAGATCCCTTGACATGTTGGCAAGTCCAGCACCATCAACATGGGCATAACGATAATTGTAAGGCCTGATGTTTGGAGGAACACTTCCTAGAACCAAATGAATAGCATGATCATGGTCACGAATAGGTGGGAGGCCTTTGGGAGTCTAAAATACCTTGGAATGATTGTCTAAGACTTTTTGGAGATGTGGAGAAATAGATGATTTCGATGTTTGAACCTCTAGTGAGCATAATTGTGCAATTACACTCTGTTGTTCTTTATTCAGAATATTTTTCATGCCATTAGAGTTGGTTATCTTTCCTGGTTTCCCTACAATACCCCTTAATTCAACTGACTTTCCTTCCCAAAAAAATTCAAGAAAAGTTCTTCAAAATTAAAAGCTATCATCCCCAAAGATTGTAATCATTGGACTCCCAGTACAACATCAGCACCACCCATTGGAATGAAAAGCATTGGGCTATTCAATACATATTCCCCCATGGTTAGCTTGATATTATGGCGCTTTCTAGATAAATGTATATTTCCTCCATTTGCAACCATCACTTGACACTCTAGTGTTGGATATAGGAATCAATTCTATTCCTTGGATCTTACAATGAATAAAATTATGGGCACTATCCAAATCAATCAACACTATTACCTTTTTATTGTTTATATGTCCTTCTATCTTGAGAGTTTGAGGAGTGGTAATTCCTGCGAATTCATTACAAGATATGATCGGGTTCATTTCTTCTTTCTATGGGATTGGTTCCTGGTGCATATCCTCTTCTTTTGACGTTTCTTGTTCCTTTTCTTCCTCCTCTTCACAATCTATGTAAAATAATTTCTTCTTAACACACTTATGACCTTTAGTGTATTTTTTATCACAACTGTAATAAATCCCTTTTGCTCTTTTTTCTTCCAATTGTTGTGGTGTCAACCTTGTAGGTTTTGGAAGGCTAAGAACAACAACACTTCCATCTTCATAGTTGTGAGTGGTAGACTTCCTTATTGCCATAATTTTTCTTTCATTTTTTCTTGCCACTTGAATTCCTTCTCCAATGAATCAGGTTCCCAAAGGAGAACCTCATGTTGGATGTTATCCTTTAAAGTACCTATAAAGACATCAATCCTATGCTCCTCTGGAATATCATTTACCCTGATATTGAATTTTTGGAAGTCCTCAATATTCTCCGTCATTGAACCCTTTTGTTTCAGATTTATCAATTGGCTAAAGAAGGTGTTGTTCTTTGTATCACTCATAATGTGTTATCATTTCCTCCATAAAAATTGACCAAGTGACAAGTGATTTATGAGAAAAAAATCCATCAATACCATACAAATTGATTAGGTTCTGGATATAAAGATGCAATGTGTACTTTTTGTGTGTGTTGCACATTATGGAGATCAAAATATTGCTCGATCTATAGTATCCATGTTACAGGATCCTTGCCATCAAACTTCCTCATATCGATATTTGGAATATGTTGGGTATTCAATCCAAATTTATAGTCTTTGAAATCATGATTAATATTCTTTTGTTCTCATCGTGAGTTTCATCTAATACCTTTTTGCCATTATGAAGCATTTCTTGTAGCAACTTATTCAAACCTTCCATCTTAGCTTCCATGTCCGATTTTAATCCATCCTTAAAACCTTCCATGTTTTCTTCCTTTCATGTCATTATTCATACCATCCATCTTATCTTCCATTTCATTTTTGGTTACTCTTTGCAAGAGCAAAATATGTTGCACTTGGTCTCGTAATTTTGATATATCATGTTGTATTTCTTCCTCTTCTTCATGCACGATAGTAGATATTTATGGTTGTTTAATAGGTGTTTCAATTTTCTTGCTTCAATTCATTTTAGAATCAAACAATGATATTTATGCTTCACTATGCCCCTTGAATCACTTCAAACTGGTTTTTCAAACAAAACTTATGCAAATTTTAAAAAGATACACACATTTTTCTTGCTTTATTGGAGCTCAATATTGAATCTCTTATAGATTTGTAATTTAGGATTTCCAAGCTCTAAAATTTCATCATATGGTAGCCTTCTGAGTATTCTTTCCAACCCCGAAATTCAAACTAAGATTGGGAATAGTTATTCCCAATCTCCCATGATGACCTGATTATAGACTAGTTCAGTAGAGCGAACTTATATGGAATTCCACTTGTCACTTTCTCAACCTTCGGCCCTAAAAATGCTACACAAAAAACTACATTTTGTGTGCTTTCAGTCTCCTTTTACAAAATTCAAATCTTATGCTTAGAGAGAAAGTTATGACGATTTTCCCTAGGTCGCTTGTTTGAGACTAGATTCTTGAGCCTGCAAAAACCCTAACTTCCTTAGATCATATCTCCAAAAATATAGCGAACCAAGATCTAAAATTATTACACAAAATTCACCAAGATTGTGGCTTCACATGATCACAATTTCAGCTTTAGAATCCTCATATAAAAAAACAATTATAGCGAAAATTCCAAGATGCCATGTTTGAAGAAGTGAAACCCTAAAATCCAAAGCTCTAATACCAAATGTTATGTAACTAGCTCACAAAATAGAATAAAAGATAGATCAATGAGTTAAAAATTATCCTCTTCAAGAGGGAATCCTCCTTTACATGACATAAATGAACAATTCTTGGATGATACAAATGGCAAGACCTCCTTAGTATATATAGGAGTATAAGGGGTCACAATATAATCAGAGCCTACATAACAAGAATAACAATAGTGGGTTTCTATGGGGCCAACAATAACAATATGGGGGCTAAATGTGCACAAAAATAACAATAAGGGGATACACTAACAATAACAATAAGGGGATACACTAGTATTATAGGGACCTACCAATAATTAATGTCCATTGGAAAAATCAAGTTGTTTAGTTACTCATGGTAATAAGAATGTATGATAATTATTGTAGAACATGCAAAGTATAAGAAGAAATGAAGTTTCCTTTATGGACACTCAATGGGAGGGGCGGTGGCGCTTCTCATCCATAAAAAGAAGCCTAACTATTGGAGTGGTGTTCTTCTTGTTGTGGGTATGTGCAAGGTATCATTTATATAATATTTCACATTACATGATTGAATCTTTATATTCCCACTCCCATTGTTCATACTTATTACAAATAACAGAAGAATTAAGGCCTCACCCTTGATTATAAGCATATTGAAGAAGTTAACTGCAATAATCCCAATGTGGAAGCTTGTACCTATTAAGGATATTGTAGACATTGGATTCAATGAACCAGAAAAGATACAAAAGGTAATGAATTGTATTGTTGATTTGGTTCATGTTTATGAATCGTACGTAATTTGAAGGAATTATAATTAATTTTAATGGTTTATTGCTTTCTCTAATATCTGCACCTAATCACAAATTCAGGAAATCCCTTATGTTTATCAAGGTCGACCTCATCTAAAGACTTCTCATAGTCAGTTTGTACATAGAGAAATGTTTAGACAAGGTATCATATTCAAACATTTAATTTAATCTACTACTTTTCGCAGCTACCATTATTAAGTCTTTAACTAAATGGGCTATCACGCTATCATGGTCATAATGAATTGTATGATGCATGTGATCTTTCCCTTTATGATTGTTCATGGTAAAGCCGATAAAGTGACAGATCCATATCTGAGCAAATTATTGTATGTTTCTGCTAGAAGCTTTAACAATATGCTGAAACTATACCCTGATATGTGGCATGGCTTGATGGTGAACCTCTCGGGCACATTGAATTATTATTCTCATACATCATTGCATGGTATGGAATTTATTTTATGTGTTTTAGTGCATTGAGGTAAGTGTAATATTTATGTCCTAATGTTGGCAACTTCTGCTAAAACAATAATGAGGTAATATTTTTATTATATCATTTTAAAAGAAAAAATTAAACAATATTAACAAAGTGGAAATGTCATTGCTTTTGTATTTTTTGCATGTAGTGTATATACAGAAAATACATCTATATAGAAAAAAGAAAAAACAATGATATTTCCACCATGTGGTTCTTGTTAAAATTTATCAAGTATTATATATATATATATATCCCTTGATCCGAGTGTGAGCTAGATAGCACTCCTATCATGACATTTTAATGACAAGGGCCTTGGGGTACAAACCCACCACCCTCCACATGCTTGAGGTGATTAGTGTGGTGGCTCCATGCATGGAGGTGGTAAATACTCCCATGGGAGGTGGCAGTGGAAATGAGTCTTAGGTTTGGAATTTTGTTAAACACTCTAAGAGAGAATTCGGTAAGTGATTTGTTCATAGTAAAGGAGTGAGGAAGGGTGGTGCAGATATCAGTGGAACGATGCGGCTCCAGGCGAGGTGGCGGGCTAATATTCTCTGCATGAGGGTAAAGTGGAATGTGACATGTCAGTGACTTCTCTCCTCCATGCATCAGATTATGTATTTAAGGGATTTGGTACTACCTAGTGTCATTTTTCCAAGGTTTGTGAGTAAGCGAGGGTCCATAAAGATGCATCTATATGTCCTCCTGTTACAGTAGGTCCTTTTGCATGGCATGGTCTCTGTTTCTATTCGATTCAGAATTATCCTATCTAGGATGGGGTTATATGGGGTTCGTATATCAACAGGCGGCCTCTGGGGCTTCCTCATGGTTGTAGAATTTTATAGAATTTTTCCTACAAATCAGCTAGCTTTGATACCATGTAGAACGTTTTCTACAAATCAACTAGCTCTAGTACCATGTAGAAATTTCCCACATGTAGATCAACCTGGTAATGCAATGTACTAAAGTAAAACACTTGATCTACTTCTACAAACAATTTAGCGAAAGCTTAATCAACCATGAGAAACATCAATAAGAACACATATAACTAATATGGAGAAATCAAACACACATAACACAGAATATATCACTAAGGAAAGCACCAGCATAAAACCCCAACATTGTATTATCAATCAAGAGGAAATCCTCTTCAACATACAAAAAGAATCAGCTCTATAAATATCCTACTCCCTCTGTAATCAGAGGATCCTGATGATCTTCAATTAGAAGATGAAAATCATGGACTACCTAGGCCTCAATATATAGGCCACAAGTCCTCCAATCTCCTATAATAGATCCTTCTCCATGCAAGGAATACTTACTAGAAATATCTAAGCATCTGATAGTACATTGTCCCACATCTGATCTCAACTGGGTCTCTGATAGAATTGACATGCAACAGTTATCCATGAGTGAATCCTCAGTTATCTAAAATAATAGTTGTCACATGCATGCAAGCATTAACAAACTATATTTTATTATTTTAACAACTTGTTAAAATAATCTAACTAGACTTGACTAGCTAGAACTAAGTCAACTGATTCTCTCATTATAGAACTCATACTTATTCCCTCAATCAGTGGAGGAAATTAAGGATAAATTCCTCAACCAGTGGGACAACTCATGTGCATGCTCACAAAGACTTCAAATTCAAATTTCCTTATCTAATTAACTCAACTGAATTAATTAATTAATATTTCCAACTGTTGTTAAGACCAAAATTAATTTTAGTTCCTACAGATAGACTACGGACTGCTATAAATAGGAAGGGACCCAGAAATGCTACTTTTAGAACTTTCTATTTTTAGCAGTTTCACCTCTCACCCAATGTGGCCAATGACTTCACTGACCAAACTACTATTTTTAGACATGCTATTTTTAGTAGGCCTATTTTTAGCACATTCTAAATTTAACATTTCTTGTTGCACATTTTTCAACACTCCTCAACAAGAAAGGCTTCCTCTCGAACTCGATCCTGTAACTCTGGAACGTTTTACATGCAACACATCTACCCGGTCCACTTGCTCCAACAACACTTGGAACAAAAAACACTCCCAACTAACCACTTTGTTGGGCTAGGAACATACTCTGATGTTGAAGCTCTACCTGCTGCTGACAAGTGCTTCCTCTCTGACATTTGCGCTACTGCAAAATCTCCATGGATCTCACACCATTGCACACCTCTCTGTGCCACCTAGCACTGTGCAAAACACTTGTGCCTCTTGCATTGCTACAGCCTGCTAGCTATGCACTGTCGCTCTCTCTGCCGCTCCATCCACATATGTCTCTACCCAATCAATCAGTTCTTGGTACTCCACATCGGGGCTCCTGTAGCAAGGTCTCATCCAAGAGGTTGGGTACCTCAAGGATCCTGCCCCTCCTCCTTGGGACAATCACCCTATATTGCCCCACCTCCTACCTGGAGGTATGGTTGCATGCGATCCCTCTACCCACCTAGCTCAAATTTCCCCCCTACTGGAGTTCTATGCATGAGTAGATGTCTCTACTTGATCTCCTCTCAGCTTCCCTTGTTGTGGCTGCTCCACAACCTCCTGAAGTTGTTGCACCAATCGTGGCTCGTCCACAATTGTCTGAGACTTCTTCTAGCTCTGCATGTTGAGAGGTAATTTATTCTCCCTCTCAACCACCAAGTATCTAACCTTTGCCTTGCTCCTCAAGGCTTTGCATGCATCTTGTACCTCAAGTGCATACAAGTTCTTGGCTAGCACACCAATCTATTCCACTTTCCCGTCGTCACGAAATTTTCTAGAAAAAGAGTTGATTTTAAATCAATGATATCTCCATCATCCGAACTCCGATTCAGTTGATTTTTTTATTTATTTTAGGTATTTTTCCACAAGGAATCCAAATCTGCTATTTATTTTTGAAAATTTTGTATAGAAATTTTCAGATCTGCTCTGCAAACTCTCGGCCCAAAACTCAAAACTTTGAAATGTCCTCTCAGTATATTGTTCTCTCTTTGATCACCTATGCTCCGATACCATGTAGAATTTTGTAGAATTTTTTCTACAAATTAGCTAGCTTTGATACCATGTAAAACTTTTTTTACAAATCAGCTAGCTCTAATACCATGTAGAAATTTCCCACCTGTAGATCACTTGCTAATGCAATGTACTAAAGCAAAACACTTGATCTACTTCTACAAACAATTTAGCAGAAGCTTAATCAACCATGAACAACATCAATAAGAACACATATAACTAATATGGAGAAATCAAACACACATAACA
>APFE031074213.1:0-23619 GCA_000404065.3 Pinus taeda
CAAAACACAAAACCCAACACGAATATGCAAAGAAAAAACGAACCTTACGGCTCGAAGTTAGCTTTACCCAAAAAACTAAATATTTTTAAAAAAAATTAGCTTTAGCCGAAAAAACTAAATATTTTTCTCAATGTTTCTGATTTTCCGAGATCACACTAAGGTGCAGGGAAAAGAGCATACGCATGAGAAAAAAAATCCTTCCTTTCTGTTTCTGATTTGCCCAGATCGCACAGAGTCGCAGGGCAAAGAGCATACGCAGAAATGAAGGGTATAGATCCGGTTTAAAAAAAAAAAAACTAAATAAACCGAAACCGAAATAAGCAGAGAGAAAATAACAGTAAACTGCAAATAAAGACTGTATACCTCCAGATCTTTAAAAATGACGCAGATAGGGCTACCGGAAACCTTTTCGCGTGAAACGAAAGGGGTTCCTCACTGGAACAGATGCTCCGAACCCAACAGAGCAGTCCTCTCGGCCCAAAAACAGTCAGAAACAGTAGATCTAGGAAACGACAGCCGCATGCAGTTCTACCGGCTTCAGATTTGGATCACCAACGGACGCGGCCCTCAAATAGCTCTGATACCATGTAGGAATTTACAGGGTAAGTTCCTCAGACAGAACACCAGAAGGACACCGCTCACAAACAGATCACAGATCAATACACCAGTATTTTGACGTGGTTAAAACCCTCAGAGAGGGAAACAGTCCACGGCCTGCGCCAACGTGGCTACTACAGGCAATTTATTAATAAAAGAATGAAAATTTTACATAAGCTTCTCTCATGCATGATGAACCTACAAATGACCCTCCATGCGCTTTAAATAGAATTCATGGACCAATCGGGTGTCAAGCCACGGATCAAGTGTCGGTAATACCGAGGAGAGAATGAACCGTCGGATCACTACATATCGTGACCGTCGGATTGTAAGTTACAAATGTACATAGTAAAGAAACACACTTTACCTAACTCTATACTAGACCAAGTTATACTTAACTATTCCTACGTGTCGGAATATCCTAACAGATTAATCCATAAATATCATTTGCAATACCTTTGTATATGACAACAACTTTGAGGAAGTTGTTTCATACAAATATCTTGGAATCAATATTCATCACAACCTCAGTTGGAAGTGTAGCATTGAGAAAATGATAAATGAAGGGTGGAAAACTTATTATAGGCTTGAAAACAATTATAAGTAAATAGACATTTAGATAAGGGGTAAGAAGAAACTATCATTTGAGACCATTGTCACTCTTCTTATTTTAAGTGGATGTGAATTTTGGGGATATAGTATCTCCAGAGAATCGTGGAGAAATATAGAGTATGAAAATTTTATAACTTATAATATCAAAATTAAAGAAAATACACTATATCTTATCCTTATCATAGAAATGATTATTCTCGCACTAAGAGCATAGTTATGATAATGTAACTAATGTATAAGAACAACTAAACGATATGGAAGGCAACATACTTCCCAAAATTACTTCAAACTCCAACGAAAACCACCTTCAACTCAAGTAGAGATGGCATAATCATGCCTATTCTTGACTAAATCATTAGGAAATAAAGGAAGAGAATATTATACAAAATAAGGAGAATATTTAAAATATTATTAGATATAGGTATACAGAGAAATTGGGGTGCTATAAAGAATTATAAGGTAAAAGAAAATTAAGTGCTATAAGGAGGTGATCAACCCTAATATAGAGATCCAAAGTATATTTTTGTTCTAATTAGTATAAAGAAGAAAATCAACATTGTTAAAAAAAGAGAAATTATCATTATCTCCTTAATGAAACTAGGCATTTGACGATTGCCAAAATGCCATGATATGCAAACAATTTGTCACCTTTGTGACACTAAGAGGGTTAAAGATGAAAATCGCTTTCTTTTAAAATGGTCACCATGTATTTAGATTAAATCTGAATTTCAAAAAAATTGTCGCATTACCAACTTTCCTTAGCTTCTAAACCATAAAAACTTTTTTGATCTTAAAACATTTCTCATGATATTTTTTTAACACGAAAAAAAATAAAATTAAAAAACACTTTTAAGTATCCCCTTATCCTTTTAAAGTTCTATAAATCAAATTTTCCATTATTGACATTTATTATCATCAAAAGTAAAAATCAATCAATAATTTTAAAATGAAAATTACTTATAATATGATGAAAATTATTTTAAAAATGAGAACTACTTGTAGTATGGCAAGAATTTTATTTTATAATGTAATCATTTATAATGTAAATGATTAGACATTGATTAGGTGATTATGCTTTGAATTATTTACTAATATGAGAACTTCAAATCACAAAAAAGAGAACTCCACATCAAAAAAAAGTTATAATATAACAAGGAAGATAGTTGCAAACTGGGTAGTCCCTACCTTGTTTATAGAAAATGAGGCATCAAACAAAATGTCATAAAATGTGGGACATAAAGGAAGGATCATTTCCCATGTCTTCTTAGAGAAACATCTAGCTTCCTAACTATTGCCTTTATCTGTCAAATAAAATGTGGAACATAAAGGAAGGATCATTTCCCATATCTTCTTGGAGAAACATCTAGCTTCCTAACTATTACCTTTATCCTAATCATGGTTGGCTACAATGTGTAGACACTTAGTGACGAGCATTTTTCGCTCCAATGTGGTGACACCTAAGACGTGCATTTTTATCATATTTCTCTAGTTGATCCAAATACAACCTACAACCATATTTTTTTTGGGTGGAAACATATTGCAAATAAACACCACATGTATTACACATAAACTAGAATCAATTTTTTCAAACACTATGGGATATAATGTTCATTTGATTTATTAATTTACAATTTTTTATTTAATTAAAGTCATTCATATATAATACTAATTTTGAAAATAAAATAAATTCCAAAGAGTACTAATACAAAAAGATAAATTCATAAAGGGTTCATTTTCATAGATAGAAATCCAATCATGTAATAACATGAAAAAATAAAAATAAAATGATTATTTGTTTGTAAGGAAAAAATTATGCAATTTTATTTATATTAAACAAAATTACATGTTGCATATGTAATTATATATTATAGAGAAATGGAACACAAAATATATTACAGAAATAAAAACACAAAAAACACATAAAACACATAAAACAAGAGAGACATAGATATACGTGGTTCACCCAATTTGAGCTACGTCCACAGAGAAACAACCAGTCCTTCCTTTTATATTATCCAACAAACTGAAGAGATACAACCTACAACAGATCCGTTGTAATTCCCTCATCGCTCTCGCACAATCTCCTCTCCTTTTCTCACTCAGAATACAAATCTACATAGACGCAATAAAATTCCCTCATATATAGTGAGGGGTTGCCTTCTAGGGAAAAAACCCTAAATTAAACATAACTTCTAATGTCAGATCTCTGCTTAATGAATGACCCAGATTGACTACGAAATTACAACATTTTACAAGGCAATTTTACATCTATTTTAGCTTCGGAGGTGTTGCCCCTAATCCCCTGCCATGGGGGGACTCCAAATAATCGTTGTCCCCGCCCTTGGACCCCTTGGCGGGGCACATTTTATGGGCGGCGTTGCCGCCACATTACGAACTGTGGTCCAATGAGGCGATACCTCTCAATAAACAAGATAATCAAGCTCCACACCCAACAATCTCCCACTTGGAGACTGATTATAGAAACTCCACCGTTGTTTCATTTTCTAGACAATGACTCCACTTTGGACCTCATTGTTTCTCATCTTCTTCATCATACTTGAAGACAAATTGAAACTAAGCAGAATCTTAGTTTCTCCCTGGTTACAACTTTTGTTAACATATCTGTAGGATTCTGGCTAGTGTGTATCTTTTCCAGCTTCAACTGTCCATCTTCCAACACCGACTGTATGAAATGGTACTTGAGTTGTATATGTTTAGTCTTGGAATGAAATGCAGAGTTATTTGCAAGATGTATGGCACTTTAGCTGTCACTGTATAACCGACCCAACTCCTGCTTCTTACCCAATTCATCTAGAAACCTTTGTAACCAAATCATTTCTTTACTAGCCTCTGTAGCAGCAACATGCTCTGCTTCTGTTTTTGAGAGTGCAACAACACTTTGCACTTTTGAAACCTAACTGACAGTTGTTCCACCTACAACAAACACATACCCTGTTGTGCTCCTCCTGTTATCTCTATCACCCACCATATCTGCATCAACATATCCCTTTAGACCAATGTTTGAACCACCAAAGCATAATGCTTGATTTGTGGTACCTCTCAAATACCTGAGAATCCACTTCACCACTGCATGTGAAATATCAAGCCTTGTGCAAACCATTACATACATTAAGCTTCCAACTGCTGATGCATATGGAACTTTAGACATATAAGCCATTTCTTCATGAGTCTTGGGACACACCTCCTTAGTTTGAAATGGCTAGCCAAAGGTATACTAATTGGTTTTTCATTCTATATATTAAATCTTTTCAAAACCTTTTCTATGTACTCACTCTGAGACAATGTTAATTTTCGATTATTCTTGTCTCTAGTTATTCTCATACCAAGGATTTGTTTTGTAGCACCCAAATCCTTCATTGCAAATGAGTTTGATAATTTTCTTTTGAGAACATTTATTTCCTGCATGTTAGAATCTATAACAAGCATATCATCTACATACTGTTGGGTTGTATTATATTCTTTCCACGACTAGCCCACGTAGTTAATCGGGGGGTTAGGAGAGGGGTGGAGCCCCCCTCCGTTGTGCCGATTACGTAGTGGGGGGAGTCACAGGGGGTTTGAGGGGTGCAGGTAACCCCACTCTATGGGGTACGGGCGGACCTACCTATGGTTTTGTGCATGATTTTTGCACATGGTTTTGGACACGATGGTTTTCGGTCCATGGTTTCGGATGCGATGGTTTTCGGTCCATGGTTTTGGACGCAATGGTTTTCAGTCCATGGTATTGGATGCTTTGGCATGTATAAATATGTATAGTAACATTGAAAGGAATATAATGAAAAAATCAAGCTGGTAGTCTTGGTTTTGGGATCTAGGGGAAAATCTCTATGTATATGTGTTTTATATGTTATGCTTTCACATTATTTATTTTCTGTGTTTTAGAATTCGTATGCAGGTAATTTCTGTATGGTGTTAAAACCTACATTTGGTATTAGAGTTGTTTTGGCTTCAAGGGGATGCCTTTGTTGCTGAGGGTTTGACCCTGTTCAGTGGGAGATCTACGAGATCGATTCTGGTGGTGAAAGAAGATGGCGAGCAGTCGAAAGATAGAGATCGAGAAATTTAATGGTCAGAGTTTTGAGTTGTGGAAACTCAATATGGAGGATCTGTTGGTGGATAAAGATCAGTGGATCGTGGTAGATATGGGCACTAAACCAACGAGAGTTTCTGATGAAGAATGGAAGAAGTTAGATTAGAAGGCAAAGAGCACAATATGATTGTGTGTCTCAGATTCAGTATTGCTGAATGTATCAGGGGAAGCTACGGCAAAGGCTTTGTGGAACAAGTTAGGAACTTTGTACCAATCTAAGTCTCTAGTGAATAAAGTGTTCCTACGAAAAAAACTGTATAACCTGAGGATGAAAGAAGGAGACTCGGTGATAGAGCATCTGAACGCATTTAATACTGTGGTAAGTTAGTTAGCATCTATTGATATTAAAATTTTAGATGAAGATAAGTGCATCAGTTTGTTGTGTTCTCTGCCAGATTTGTGGGATAGTCTGGTTATTACAATAGGTAGCAATGGAACTACCTTGCAGTTTGATGAAATAGTATCATCCTTGCTGATAGAGGAGATGACGAAAAAATATGGAGAGCCAGAATGGTGATGCCTTCTCTGTACGAGGACAGTCCCAGAACATAAACAAAAATAAGTCATCGAGTGGGAGATCTAAATCTAGAGGGAGATCTAAATCTCCAGGAAAACCTGTAAAAGTGGTGTGCTAGAAATGCGGAAAGGAAGGGCACTAAAAAAGGGACTGTAAATCTAAATCTCCTGATAAAGGAATGGGATCTGATGATGCTCCTTCTGCAAAGGAAAAAACCACCTCAGATGAAGGTGGGGATGTGTACTTGACTTCCCGAAGTACACATGTAGATCGTGAGGCATGGTTGATTGACTCAGGTGCATCCTTTCACTTCACTCCCCATAGAGAGTAGTTCTACGAGTATGAGAAATATGATGGTGGTGATGTATTCTTGGGGGATGACAGGAAGGCTAGAATCATTGGTCGTGGAAAAGTAAAGTTGAAGTTGCAAGGTGGAAGGGTTAGAACACTTTGGGGTGTTCTGCATATTCATGCATTAGCTAGAAATATGATTTCTGTAAGCAAGATGGATGATGCAGGTGTAAAAACAATGTTCGAGAAGGATACCTACAAGATGGTTTGGGGGGCACTGGTATTGATGCAGGGAATTCGAATTGGAACTCTGTACAAGCTGCAAGGTAGCACTGTTGTTGATGGGTGCAACAGTTCCGTGGTTCCTGAAAGTGGAGCAGAAAATCTAGTGGTCTCTAGAGAGAAGACAATGATGTGGCATCAAAGGCTTGGACATATTGGAGAGAAGGGCCTTTGAATACTTCATGGTAAAGGTCTGGTAGAAGGTATGAGTAATATCTTTCTTGATTTTGATTTCTGTGAAAATTGTGTATATGGGAAGTAGAATTGGGTGAGTTTCCCCTCTGGTGGTAAGAGGGTGAAACAAATATTAGAACTTGTACACAGTGATTTGTTTGGACCTGTGAAGGTTCCATCACTGGGTAAGTCTGTGTACTATGTATCATTTATAGATGATTTCTCAAGGAATACATGGATATATTTCCTTAAGAAGAAATCTGAAGTCTTTGACAGTTTTAAAGAATTTAAGGCTCTAGCGGAAAGCGAGACAGAGAAGAAGATAAAGCTACTGAGGACTGATAACAGTGAAGAATTTTGCAGTAAGGAATTTGAATAATTTTGTAAGAAGTGTGGTATAGCACGATAGAAGACTACTCCATATACACCTCAGAAAAATGGAATTACAGAAAGAATGAACAAGACGTTGATGGAAAGGGTAAGAAGCATGCTCAGTGGTGCCAGGTTAGGAAAGGAATTCTGGGCAGAGGCGGTGGAGACATCATGTTACCTGGTCAATAGATCACCTTCATCAACGTTGGAGGATAGGACTCCACAAGAGGTATGGATTGGTAAGAAACCCTCTCTTTCATATCTGAGAGTATTTGGATGTCATGCATATGTACATGTTCCAAAGGAGAAACAAACCAAGTTGGATAGTAAATATGAAAAGTGCATCTTTATTAGGTATAAGGTGGTTTAAAGGGTTATAAGCTTTGGAACCCAGTAACAAGGAAGGTTGTGTACAACCAAGATGTGGTGTTCAGAGAGGTGAAATATGTTATTAAACATGAAGTCCAACCAAAGGAACCTGAGAAGATAGAGTTTGAGCTAAAGGAGGAAGAATCAGACTCTATAGTAGAGGACGAATCAGAAGATGAAGAGCCACAAACTCCGGGTGTGAGAAGATCAGTTCGAGAAAGAAGACAACCAGAAAGGTATAGTCCATCTACTTTCTATTCAAAGTTTTCTTTATCTATTATTGATGATGATCCCAGAACTGTGAAGGAAGCAGTAGATTCAGAGGATGGAAAACTCTGGAAAGAGGCCATGTTTGACGAAATGGCATCTTTGCACAAAAATGAGGCTTGGGACCTAGTGGAGTTGCCGGCTGGAAGGAAACCCATTGGCAGCGAATAGGTGTTCAAGAAGAAGACAAATACAAAAGGAAAGGTGGAGAAATACAAAGCTCAGTTGGTAGCAAAAGGTTCTTCCTAGGTGCTGGAAATTGATTTTGGTGATATTTTTTCTCCTGTTGCCAAGGTAGCTTCTATTAGATTACTTTTATCTGTTGTTGTTGCTTTTTATTTTGAGGTAGAACAGATGGATGTGAAGACAACATTTCTTCATGGGGATCTGGAAGAGGAGATCTACATGAAGCAACTTGAAGGCTTTGCGGTGAACGGTAAGAAAAAATTGGTATGCAAATTAAATAAGTCTCTGTATGGGTTAAAATAGTCACCAAGGATGTGGTATCAGAAATTTGATACATTTATACAGGGACTTGGCTTCACTAGAAGCAAAGTAGATCACTTTGTGCATTTTAAATTAATTGGTGACCGTGTTATTTATCTGGTCTTGTATTTGGATGATATGTTGCTGGTTGGAAATGACAAAGAAATTATCCAGGATTTGAAGACCCAATTGTCCTCCAAATTCGACATGAAATATCTTGGTGCTGCAAACTATATTTTGGGTATGGAAATTAAAAGAGATCGGGCAAAGAGGAAGCTTTGGTTAAACTAGAAGAAGTATGTCGAGACAATATTGCACAGGTTTAATATGAAGGATAGTAAACCGGTGAAGGTTCCTATTCCTATAGGTGTAAAGTCATCTGCTGAACAGTGTCCCAAGACACAAGAAGAGGAAGAGGATATGTCTTGTGTTCCATATGCAAGTGCATTCGGTAGCCTGATGTATGTGATGGTTTGTACTAGACCAGACATTTTACATGCAGTGGGAGTATTGAGCAGGTTTATGTCAAAACTAGGAAAGGAGCATTGGATAGTAGTGAAGCGGGTTTTCAGGTATTTGCGTGGCACTAGTGATTATGGTTTTGTGCTACCAAGAAATACCAGGATTGGACAGAGTGTTGGATATTCGTGGCTTGTTAATGCGGACTGGGCCTGGAGATCTTGATCAGAGAAGATCTACAAGTGGGTATGATGTTTAACCATTGAGAGGTGGCAGTCAATTGGATGAGTAAGAAACAATCTATAGTGGCACTATCAACTATAGAGGCAAAATACATGGTAGCCACTCATGCAAGCAAGGAAGCAGTTTGGTTGCAGAGATTGTTTTCAAGTATGGGGTTAGTACAGGGAGCTATAAAGATAGACTGTGATAGCCAAAGTGCAATTTTCTTGGCAAAGAACCCTGATTACCATTCAAAGATCAAGCACATTGATGTTCAGTATCACTTTGTGAGGGATATGATAGAAGACAAAAAGGTGTTGCTGGTAAAGGTGGACACTTTGAAGAATACTGTAGATGCATGAACAAAATCTGTGAGCTCTGAGAAGTTCTCTTGGTTAGAGAAACAATGGGCTTTGCAGGGCTAGATAGATGACTAAGCTCTCTTGTGGCCCCTTGTGGAAAGAAAAAAACAAGTGGGAGAATGTTGGGTTGTGTTATATTCTTTTCATGACTAGCCCACGTAGTTAACCGGGGGTTAGGAGGGGGTGGAGCCCCCCTTCGTTGCGCCGATTGCATAGTGGGGGGATTCACAGGGGGTTTGAGGGGTGCAAGTAACCCCACTCTATAGGGTTCGGGGCAACGCCCCAAAAAAATTTGGTTTTGGACCCTATGTTAGGTTGGCCGGACCTACCTATGGTTTTGTGCATGATTTTCGCACATGGTTTTGGACGTGATGGTTTTCAGCCCATGGTTTTGGACACGATGGTTTTTGGTCCATGGTTTTGGACGCGATGGTTTTCGGTCCATGGTATTGGATGCTTCATCATGTATAAATATGTATTGTAACATTGAAAGGAATATAATGAAAAAAATCAAGCTAGTAGTCCCGGTTTTGGGATCCAGGGGAAATCTCTCTGTATATGTGTTTTATGTGTTATGCTTTCGCATTGTTTATTTTTTGTGTTTTAGAATTCATATGCAGATAATTTCTGTACGGGGTTAAAACCTACACATACAATAACAATATAATATAGCTGCCATCATTTTTCCTTTTGAGATAAACACAATGATTAGAGTGATATCTAGTATAACCCTGTTCAGACATGAACCTGTCAAATTTTAGATACCACTGCCTTAGAGCCTGTTTTAAGCCATACAAGCTCTTCTTCAACATACACACTAGTTTCTCCTTTCCTTTTACCTCATTTCCTTGTGGATGCTGCATATATATCTCTTCCTCCAAATCCCCATGGAGAAAGGTTGTTTTACATCTAACTGTTCAAGATGCAAATCTTCAACTGATACTAGACTTAAAATAGTTCTGATTGAAGTCATTTTAACAACAAGAGAAAATATCTCATCAAAGCCTATACCCTTTTTCTATGCAAATCCCTTCACCACAAGTCTACCTTTAAACCTTTTTCTACCTCCATATTCTTCCTTCAACCTATAAACCCATTTATTCTACAATGTTGTTTTACCTGTAGGAAACCTGACTAAGTCCCAAGTCTGGTTATGTACTAAGGAGTCCATCTCTTCTTTCATGGCTTGCTCCCACTTCTTCTTGGTTTCTACTTGCACTGCTTCTTCATAACATTCTGGTTCACTAGAATCAATCAACAATACATAATATAATGAACAAGAGTATCATTCAGGGGGTCTACTTATCCTAGTAGATCTTCTAACACCACTTTCAGGTGTTTGAGGTGCTTGTTGATGTTGTGGTTGCTATTGATCATTATGATTTTCAGGCACCTTCACCTTTTCTGTGATTTCATCAAACACTGTATATTCTATGTTTTCTTTTTCCTGTTTCCTTTCCTACATCCGATACTTATACAAAACCTTTTCATTGAATATGACATCTCTGCTCCTAATGATTTTGTGTTTTCCATAATCATAAAAGCAATAACCAAAATCATTAACACCATATCCAATAAAGGTACATTTCTTTGATTTTTCCTCAAGCTTTGTTCTATTTTCTTTATTAATGTGGACAAAGGCATCACAAGCAAAAGTATTTAAAAATGAGTAGTTTACCTTTTTACTTGTCCATGCCTCCTCTAGAATACCACCATCGAAGGAACTTCAAGGCCCTCTATTTATTAGATAAACAATAGTATCTACAACATTTTCCCAAAATTGTAAAGGCAATCCTACATGAAATCTCATGGACCTTGCACGCTCCATGATTGCCATGCTCATCCTTTTTGACACACCATTTTCTTGTGGTGTTCATGGAACTATCTTCTCTCTACGAATTCCATTCTCTGAACAGTACCTATCAAACTATTTGCTGCAATATTCACCTCCATTGTCTGATCTGAAACACTTCAACCTTTTTCCTGTCTCATTTTCAAGAAACATTTTCCATTTCTTTAAAGTATCAAATACATCATATTTATTTCAAATACAATAAATCCAAGTTTTTCTAGTTGTATCATCAATAAAAGTAACATAATAATGAGAGCCAGCGAGAGATGATACCTAAGCAGACCCCCATACATTTGTATGCACAAGCTCTAATTTTTCGCTCTTCTTTTTTTTCCCAACTCTGAGGAATTTGAATCTTGTCTGTTTTCCATAAACACAATTCTCACTGAATTTTAAATCAACATGCTTCAAACTTGACAACAAATTTCTTGAGTGAAGAATCTGCATCCCCTTTTCACTCATGCGCCCGAGCCTATGATTCCACAAGGCCATATCTTCTCCTACAAAGGTTAAAGCATTAATAGAATTAGAAATACCATTTCATAAATAGAATGTACCAACCTTTTCTCCTTTTTTCTATTACCAAGGCTCCTTTAGTGACCTTCCAGGTTTTATCTGTAAAAGTAGTCACACAACTTTCACCTCCTAACTACCCTATTGAAATTAGATTTTTCTTTAGATCTGGAACATGCCTTAGCTCCTTCAATAGCCATTGATTTCCATTTTGCTGTTTTATGAAAATTGTACCCATTCCAATGATTTTACAGGGTTTATCATCACCCAATCGAACCTGAACAAAATCTCCTTGAACATAATCATGAAGATGTTTCCTATCAGGTGTGGCATGGAATGAGGCCCCTATATCTACCACCCAGGCATCAATAATATTTTCTAATTAAAGAATGAAAGCATCTTACAACACATCACCTGTCACATTCATTTCATGATTGTTTTCTTGTTGCACCTCTCCTTATTTCCCTTCTGAGACTTGCAGTCTTTCTTTAGGTGTCATTTCTTCCCGCATTTCCAGCACGCTATCCATGATCTGGACTTGGATCTTCCTTTCGTTGACTTACTGTGATATCCTGGGCTCTTTCCCCTTTCTATTTTTCTTCCCTTAGTCTCTGCTGTCAAAGCATTACCTGATGTCTCACGGAGCTTTTTCATCACATTTCCTCACTAAGGATTGCATCGACAACATCATCAAACTTTAAAGTACTAGATCCAGAGACAGAGTTACCAATGGCCATAACGAAACCATTCCAACTTTATGGCAATGAGCACAGAAATAACAAATCCCTAACTTCATCATCAAAAGTTACCTCTACAGAACTTAACTGGTTGGTAACTGTATTAAATTCATTTAAATGATCAGCAACAGATCCACCTTCTGACATCTTCATATTAAATAAACTCTTCATAAGAAATACCTTATTTGAGGCTAAGGGTTTTTAATATAACTTGGCCAATGCTGACATTAAACCCTTTGTTGTCATTTTCTTTGAAATATTAAAGGCTACCGACGCCGCTAAGCACAGTCGTATTGTTCCAAGTGCCTTTCGGTCGAGAATATCCCATTCCGTGTCTTTCATACTCGTCAGATTCTTTGTCTTTCCACTCAATGGTAGGTACAGATATTTCTGATACAGATAATCTTCCATATGCATCTTCCATAGCTGGTATTTTTGTGCATTAAATGTTTTGACCCTAAACCTACCATCTTCTACCATTGCTCCCACTCGAAACAGGAAACCCTTCTCTCCTATGCATTTATCAGCCAAATAGACCTACGCTCTAATACCAGTTGTTAGAAAATTATATATTACAGAGCAATGGAACACATAAAATATATTGCAGAAATATAAACACAAAAAACACATTAAACAAGCGAGACACAGATATATGTGGTTCACCGAATTTGGGTGACATCCACGAAGAAACAACCAGTACTTCCTCTTATAGTATCCAACAAACTGAAGAGATACAACATACAATAGATCCGTTGTAATTCCCTCTTCACTCTTGCACAATCTCCTCTCTCTTTCTCACTCAGAATATAGATCTACATAGATGTAATACAATTCCCTCATATATAGTGAGGGGTTGCCTTCTAGGGAAAAAAACCATAAATTAAGCATAACTTCTACCGTCACCTAATGAACGGCCCAGATTGACTACGGAATTACAACATTTTACAAGGAAATTTTTACATATACTTTTAGCTTCGGGGGCATAGCCGTCGCTCCCCGCCCTGGACCCCCATGGCGGTGCACATTTTACGAGCAGCGATGCCACCACTTTACAAAATAGGGTCCAATGTGGTGATACCTCTGAATAAAAAAGATAATCAGGCTCCACACCTAACACTAGATGCCTCATAATGTGGATGTTTTAATATTCAATTTTTTAGGTTTTGATATCTTACTATATGTCTCCCAAAGAATTGTGTCACTTTGGGATTCCAGTTTTTAACTTTTTACAAAAAACATTAGACATATATCACTTATACATATCTCATAGATAGTAGAAAATATTGAAAAAAATGAAAATTCATTGATTTTTGTAGCTTGGGAGGTACTCCAAGCCCTAGAGTTCATGGTCTGGATGGTGGAGCACCGCAAGGGTCACTTTTGGGATTGGAACCCAAGCTTGGGGTTTTGTACCCATTGTGATTTGGGCCAAAACCATGGGAAAATTTCAACATGTGATGGATGAGGATGGTAACTCGCATCGACATGAAGTGGATGCAATGAAGCTCATCTGATTCCAAGTTGTAGAAATGGAGATATGAATTTTTGAAGTTGACACATAATTATTGGATAGTCAAGTCATGTAGGCTTGGTCCAAAATTCATGTCTCTTCAGAAAATTCATTGAACCTTCTTATGTGTATAAATAGAAGGCACGTGAGGCTCGTTTAGAGCATCCATAATGAGAATGGAAATTTTGATCAGATGCTCAGAGTCGTGATTGTAGCTTCATTGTAAAGCTATTTCCTCTAAAATTTAATATGTGTATTTTTTCAATGTATTTTTTTTATCTAAAAGGCAATGTAATTTTGTGCTCTCTGTGTGCTCTTTGTGAATCCTTATCTGACTCTGCCTTTCTCAAAATCGCTTCGACTCCACCTTTCTCACAGTCACTCTGACCCCGCCATATGTATATACCCCAGAGCTCTAACATATGACATATAACGCCCCATAACCCCTCATAACCCCTCCCCCAAATAATAACTATGTGTTATCTCTCTCTCTCTCTCTCTCTCTCTCTCTCTCTCTCTCTCTCTCTCTCTCTCTCTCTATATATATATATATATACTAGAAGTGAATTTTACATAATATTACCACTAGAAGTGCATATGTTTTTCACAATATATTTCCAGCATAATACATTTTTTACACAGTACACAGATTTTTAAAATGCATTCACTCTGTTAACACCCAGGTTGTTCCCTTTGACTCCCAAGGGAATACGGCCGGGGTAACTACTAACCAATCTTTGGACTACAGCTTCTAGCCCAGCTGTAATCAGAGAGGGCTCTCTCTGTAAGGTTTGTCACTGTTCCAGTGGAGTTTTTTAGGCTAGTTATGAAGTAAATGTTTGATTGTTTTTTATGTTTGGTTGGGAGGATGCTTCTGATAGTTTTTAAAGTGTTCTCTACAGGTGAAACTAATCCATTGGGCAATGGGGTCTGTAGCTGTTGTTTCCTTGAGATCTTGGCTTAAGTGCAGCTGGAATTACAGGGCCTGTATGTATTTCATAAAACAAACTGTAAATTGTGAGGGTGAAATGAGAAACAACTAGCAAAGAGCATTTAATAATTCTTTACTGAGGTGGAATGTGGGAAAGGGATTTATTACTTAGGAGCATTACTTGAATTCCTGAAACAATAGGTTACTGTGATGATATAGTGTGAAAGGTAGCATTTAAGAATTACTCTTTCGTTACCATAACTGAAGAAAACATTGAAATAGCTTAGATTGAGCTCAGGGTAATCAATGATTAAATCCTGAGGCTATTCTTTTTCCTTGCTATTTAGATATTTGATACATGGAAACATGAATGATATGTGAAAGTATAACAAACATATAACAAAGAGTAACAAGAAAACTTATTGAGTCATGGAATACATAGGAATCCTGCAACTTTCAGCCATACACCAGCAAGACATCAAGAGACACAATGCTTTGGAAATCCCATCATCCTTTGTATTAGTTGTCTGAAGATTTACAATAGAAGAGCTACAGAATAGATATCAAGAGATTCCTTACATCCAGAGTCCAACCCCTGCTAACAAATGCGAGGGGGAATATATAGAAGTCTATTACAAAATATCTCAGGCATTGAGTCATCTGAGAGGGAAAATATCTTCTTTCACTCGTACAGGGCTTGCAGAGGAGAAGTTATTACAATGTTTAATGCACTTTAAAGGCTCTTAACTCTTTGTCAGGACAATTTTGACCTTTGGAGCTCACGGAGTCGGTTGAGCGCTTTGATACAGCTATTGAATGACGTGTCTGTGCAGCTTTGTCTTCCTGTAGCTTCTTGGCCCTGTCACCTGTGACTGCTGATGCTGCTATTGGGGCCGAGTACCTGTGCTGAGTTGGCTCAACCTCTTTCTGCATACCTGCTGATGTGTCTTTATTTTCCTGTGTATGAAAAATTTAATATTTTCAAAAAGCAAAATTACATTACTGACTTTGATTTAACAGTAACCTTATCAACTCTTCCCACACATCTGGTGCAGGCAATTGGTGTTTCAAAATTGATCCCATGGTCTCATCAGCCTTTGTATATTTATAAAAATGAGGAGGCTCATCAAACAAATGTGTAATCTCATTCATAATAAAAAATAGATTTTCTACTCTGTTAAAGAGGATCTGCCTTGTTATTGGTCCTGTCTCTGCTGATGAACTTGCTGCTTCTGAAATCTGATTTAGTGCAAAAGTGTTTACTCTCTTGGCATATTTATCATGTGAGAGTAACTTTCCTGATGTTTCCAGCAAGCTAGGCAGACCTCTGTTTTGTAATGCCAAAAACCTGTTCTGAAACTTGTTGATGTCTGCTTGCATGTCCTGGACTCTTCGCTCTAGGTTCTGGACCAGGCTTCTCAATGTCAGGACCCTTTTTATTAGTGAGATAGTTTCTGTCCTGTTTCCAATTCCCATTTTGATGAGTTGGGAGTTGGTTCTGTAATTTAGCACATTTATCAATTTATTGGCAATCTCAGGAATGCTGCCTAGAGATGCCCTTGCTCGTTGTATCTCTTTATGTGCTCTTCCAATTAGCATTATTTGCTCATGGATGGCCTCAATTTATTCCCACTGATCTGTGATAGATTGGCCAATGTGGCCCCATATGACCCTCTTGAGCTCAGATGTGACTTTGTCTAATGTGAGCTCTTTCTCTAGATCAGCTATCCTTTTCTTGAGGGCCTTTACCTCCCTCTCTCTCTCAGCCACATTTTGTTTGGACTTGTCATATTTTTCATTTACTTTTGCCAGAGTGTCCTTGGCTTGATTCAGCTCAGACATCTGAGACTCCAAAACTTGAATTTCATTCCTCAGCTTTTGCATATCAAGGCTTTCAGTCTGCTCTGTTGTTGGTGCTGAGGTGGTTGGGGCTGCCTGCTGTACCTGTTGGCTGGGAGGGGCAGTGCCTTGAGGGATTTCCTCAAGATTTGTTGTTTCTGGAGGTGGCTGTGAGGTTTGCCCTGCCTCCTTTTGCTGTAATGCTGCCTCTAATGTGGCCTCTGATTCCTGCAGCTTTTCCTGAGTTTGGAGGAGCTCTTTGTATAGTGTCAATTAGTAGAGAGCTGCATCCTTTCCGCCTTTACTGGGCAACCTCTTCGTTAGTGGGTAAGAGTTTGGTGGATTTTAGCATCTTTCAATGCTTGCCATGATCAGCGTCCCTTAGCTTCAGGATTTCTTGACAGCCTTCACATCTTTAGGATCAGTGCCCAAGCCTCTATTATTAATTCTTCAGAGCTTTGTCCTATTGTCCTTAGGCTTGAGAGGAAGCCCTTTCCAACTCAAGCTGTGCAACAGTGTTATTCAGGCTATTCTGCAGCCTGTAGTTTATTAGGGTCTTGTCTGCCAATGTGGCATAGACCATCTCACCTGTCTGTTTATGCAGCTCTATTTGATCCATTGGGTGGATGTCTTTTGATAGGACCTCTAGATTGGTCCTAATGTAATCTGCAGCTGATTGTGGTTGCTGCATTGTTGGTGTAAAATGGCTCATGATCATTTTCCCTTCATGTGCATCAAATGCAGACATGAGCCTTTGTTGATTGGTAGGAGCCATATTCAGCAGGTGGTTGTAGAGTTGCAGCTTTATTGGTTCATTTCTGTTCTTGATATCTTTAAACTGCTGCTTAATGCTTTTCTCGCCTCCCCTTCTTCGTGGTGAGGAGCTCACCTCTCCTACTGCTGCCCTGTCTTGCTCTTGTTGTAAAGAGCTAGCTGAGGCCTCCATGCTGGGCAGACCTGTTCCTGAAGTTTGCCCCATTGGCATCTCTTCTTCAGAGAAGGGATTCAGTCTTTGCCTCTTCTCTGGTGATGCAGTTAGGGGCGTTTCCCTGTCTCTTTTCCTGCTCACGTCCTCCCTTTGAGGGGTTTGGAGGACTGATGAGTCAATTCTCGAGTCTTGCCTTGGGGGTGCCATCTGTGCTGGCTGCTGTTGGGTGGCCATTGGGGCCTCTGCTGTTTGTTCCCCCTACACCTGTTGGTCCTTTTGCTGTTGTTCCTGTTGGGGTGGCTGCACTTGACCCTGTTGCACCTGTGGTTCTTCCATATCCTTCTCCTTGCCTTTGCTCTGAGCTTGGCCTGTGGTTTGTACTATTTCTTGCTGTGCTGCAGATGATGAGGCCACTGCTCCTGCTTGAGGCTTTGGCAGAGTAAGTACCTGTGAAGGATATTCCAAGTCAGCCATTTTCAAAAGATGCCTTCTAGCTCTTTCATTCAATTCTTCTTGGGTGACTGGTTCCTCCAGTGTGTTCCTTCTCCATTTTGGTTGGTTGGCGTGTCTTTCAATGTAGGGCATGCTCACATGTTCATAGCTGGAGAGCTTGTATTTTAGCCTTCTTAAGGATATGGTCATATTAGGGTCATAAGGCTTCCAAAGGAAGCTTTGTTTTAGGCCAAGGCATTCTAGTTTCCTGACAGCTTCTTTCCAGCCTTCCCTTTTATTCAAGACAAGGTGGCCCAATTGATTTTTTACCTTGAGTTGTGCCTTCTTGCCCTTGCCTGCAAAGTGTACCATATCAGCATTGCCGAATTGCCTGAAATATTCTAGGGAAAACAGTCTCATAGGCACATATTTGGGCAAATTGGCATGGCGTAACTCACACCCATAATATTCTATTACAGTATAGTGTTGGTAAAAGTACCAATCCCTATGCTGTATACCTGTGAATAGCTGCAGAATCCCTGCAATCCTCACAGTCAGTCTTGGAGAGGTGAGCCTTAAGAATAAAGACATGGCTGGGATGGATGAAGAGTCTATGAACTCAGAGTATTATATGAGGTAGGTGCTGAGGTGAAACACCGAGGTCCAGTACACCACGGACCTTGGGATTGCCTGCTGCATCTGTTCTCTTAATCTCAAAGGAGAACTTCTCATGTTGATAATACAGGATGAGGTGGTAGATGTAGGAGGTGTATCTGAACACCTTCTCTCTGGACAGGTTAAAGAACTACTCATGCATCTTATCTAAAATGTATGTGGCATAGTCATAACAGATTGGAGTCTTGCCCGGGGAGAACATAGTCATCATTACTAGTACAGTTTCCTCAATAAATTCCAATGACTTGTACCCCAAAACGGAACTAATCATGTATGCAAGATCTACACCCAGTTGATTGAGGTAGCCATCAAAAATGGGAGGGTGCAGCACTGTGTCAGAGTTTGTAATGAACAATTGGTTGAGCTTCAGGATCTTTGCATCTGTTAGTATTTTGGCTCCTTGGTTGATTAAATCCATTAGAGACAAGGAGACCAATTTCTTCTGGGTCTTGAACTGTAGCATCTCTCTGATGGCCTCAGGGGTCATGTAGAATACCACTGCACCTGTAGGGTCAAGCACAACCCTTTGCATGGGGTCATAGCAGATAGCACATAGATGAATCAGGTCAGGGAACTGGTTGACCTGAGGGAGCTTGAATATTGGGAGGAAGGAATCCCAAATGCCTAGTATGTCTGTCCCATCCTTATGTCTGGCCTTAAGCTCATTTAGTAGATGAAGGTGGAACTTGCTCTTCGATGAGGAGTCCTCTGAGATTTGGTAGTCTACGTATGCCAAATCCTGCCACTCCAGCTCTCTCTGGGGGGAATTTAGGGGAGAAACATTGAGGGCTACTGGTGCAGCTGGAGTCCCATGGTTGTTTGGATACTGATTGGTAAGTAAACTTCTGTTTGTTGGGCCGGAAGAGCACTGCCTGAGTGAAGAGGCAAATTGAAAATGCAAGGTGATAGGGCAAGTCCACAACAGTTGAAACACTGTTTTGGTTTCTTGAAAATGCAAGTTATAGTGTTTAACAGACCTTCCTCAGTAATTGAGTGCAGGTTATGGTTTCTAGTTCACGACTGCGCGAACGAAGAATGCGGGTTTTCACTGAAATTGTAGTCTAAATGGCTTGGCTAGTGAAATTCGACCGTCAATTTTCCAAGAGGGAGTTGGGTGTAAGTAGTTTTCCGGTGAATTTAGGCGTTTTCTGTGCTTAACGTAATTTTTAGCATTTACAGAGAAAACCAGGTTTCAAAGAGGTTTTCACGGACAAATACCTGGTAGATGGATTGCTTGGGTCGGTACAGTAGGTGGGTACGCGCGTTGAAGCTCTCCGGTTGGTTTTGAGGAGGTTGATGAATTCTTCGTCGTAAAACACATGCAGAGAGCGCAACAACGTTTTTGCAAAAAGTGCAAAAAACGCGTGATTTTTGACAAAATATGGCTTTTTTCGGGTCATTGGCGCCTTTTTTAAATGACGTCGGCATGACATCAGCAAGTGGGTCCGGGTTGGATGACGTCAGCATGACGTCATCAGGTGACGTGGCGGCCTAAGACCGGTCCACGGGGGCGGTGAGGTGGCGAACAGGTGGACCAGTGGTGGGCGAGGTGCGCGGTCGTGGCGCTGACACAGGCGGCACGTGGGCGTTGACATAGGCGGACAGCTGGCGCGATATCGGGCTACCTCTTATACGGCGGGGAATCTGTCAGAGGGGTCTCCGATGGATTCTGGAGGCGACGCGTGGACCCCCCATGACATCAGCATCTGACAGATATCAGACGATATCTGTCGGACGTCGGGGCCGGTCCGATACGAGCGTTGACCGTTGGATTAACAGGGCTAGATCGAACAGTTATCGGACCATGCACTTGCATGGAGGATACGGTCATCGGGCGGGTATTATAATAGTATTTTCCTTGGAATCTGCGCCCGGCGGGACCCTTTTCACTATTGATAAATTTCATGGTTTGCCATGTATTTCTTCGTTAAATTATGCATAGTCGATGACTTTAGGAAAAGGCGGAAATCATGGTTTTTAATGAAATTTTCACAAAATCGCGAATTGGTTCAAAAGTTAGGCAAAGAGGGTTTTTATAAGGTTTTTCGCATAAACGCGCAAATTGGTCCCATACTTAGGATAAAGCGGATTAAGTGGGTTTTTGCATATTTTTTGCTTTTGAGTGGGTATAAGGGTGAAAAAAGGGTTTTTTCAAGGGTTTTTAGGCAAAAATGGAGAGTTGGCTAGGTAGATGAGTTCTGATGGAGATAAGAGGTTAGGCTTGGGTTCTTGAGCTAACCAGGTGTTAATTCAATTCCCTATTAGTGAACCATATGGCTATAATGCCAAGGAGGGGGTATTTATACATTGCTTGGGGTTTATACACCATGGTGTTATAGTAGTAGGGAAATGGTGACATAGGGAGTTAAATAATACAAGTTAGAGGTCAATATGGAGGGGGAAGGTGAATGAAGAGTGATATCACCAAGTTTTCTTGAAAACAACTTATCTTGAAGAGTAGATCAAAATGAAAAGAACTTTACACAAGAAATGTGGCTTCTAAAGGCCATAAGAACCAATATAAAACATTGAATCTCTCTTATAAACACATCTTGTGAAGGGAGGTTAGTAATGAGTGGTGAATCAGGAGAAAGGGAAGTTAGACATGCTTCATTATGATGTTTTCCTTGTATTTGACTGGCAAAGTTTCAGCTTGGAAGTAACACCACTTCAGCAACCCCATTTACCTACCCAACTATTTTGCCTAGCATTTTTTGTTTCTTCTTGGAGGGTGCACTTGGACTTGCAAACCCTTTTTGGTGCCTTTTCTTTTCCATTGGCTTTTTCCTTTGATTTCCTATCTAGCACTACCCTTATTTCTTCCAAGGCCCCAGATTAAGCAGTTGGGAACCTTAGTTTCTCTGCCTAACTACTGATCTGCCAAGATTAGACAATTTGGACAGATTTCTTTCTCTATTCTACAACAAAATTGAAACATGGCATGATCCAGATTAGAATCTTGGATCATCCATCAACACTTTAATAGGCATGAAGGCATGTACACACCTTGCTATTCCTTGGAAATATGGGATCTTTGAGTCAGCAAAGTAGAGCATATTTGGCATTTGAATTTGCCAATCTTGAAATATGAAACCTATTGGTATAGGTATCCAACAATCCCCAAGACCGCTTCAGAACTCATGAAGGCCATTATGAATTCCTGGTCATGCCATTTGGTCTTTGTATTTCCCCCTCTACTTTTCAGAGCCTTATGAACCACATTCTCAAACCATATCTCAGGAAATTTGTCCTTGTCTTCTTCGATGACATCCTCATCTATAGTTGCACTCAGGCCACACATCTTCAGCATGTAGATCTACTCTTGCAACTACTCCACAAGCATAAATTATTTGTCAAGATGTCCAAGTGTTCGTTTGGCATGGTAGAAGTAGAGTATTTGGGCCACATTGTGGGGTGTGAAGGTGTCAAGGTGGACCCCAAAAAGATCCAGGCAATGTAGGAATGGCCTCAACCTAAGACCTTGAAAAGCTTGCGAGGATTTTTGGGTCTCCCAGGCTATTATCGTTAATTTGTACGCAACTATGGTTGCATAGCGAAGCCCCTCACCCAACTCCTAAAGAAAAATTCATTCTTCTGGAATGAGGGAGCTCAACAGGCCTTTACAGCTCTAAAAAATGCCATGTGTTCCACTCCAGTTTTAGCACTATCTGACTTCACCAAATCTTTTTTCATTGAATGTGATGCTTCGGGTACAGGTATTGGGGCAGTCTTAATGCAGGAAGGGTGACCGTTGGGCTTCACAAGCCAACAACTCAGTGGGAGCAATCTGGGCAATCTACCTACGAGAAGGAAATGATGGCCATCTTACATGCAGTCAAAACCTGGCGACCTTACTTATTGGGGCGACATTTCCAAATCCGCACAGATCATAACAGTCTTAAATATTTTTTGGAGCAACACCTATCCTCCCCACAACAAAATAAATCGCTAGCCAAAATGCTGGGATATGATTATGAGATCATTTACAAGAAAGGGAAAGACAATAGTGTAGCAGATGCATTATCTCGCCAATTTGAGGAGGAAAGTACCCTGCTAGCAATTTCCCTCTCCATTCCAAAATGGATTGAATAATCTCACAGGGAATGGTTTTCACACCCCGGGCTCTCCCAACTCATTTCTCAATTGCAGATAGATCCAAATTCCACCAAGTGCTACTCGTGGCAGGATGATATTCTTCGCTACAAGGACAGAGTCGTAATATCACCAACATCCACCCTCAAAAGTTGCATTTTGGCAGAATTTCACTCATCTCCCATTGCAGGACATTCGGGATTTCAGAAGACGTATGCTCGCACCAGAAGATCATTTTCTTGGACAGGCATGAAAAAGCACGTCCTTACTTTCGTAGCAGAATGCGATGTTTGTGAACGCCACAAAGGGGATATCATCAACACACCAGGCACATTACAACCATTTCCCATTCCGGCATCAATTTCGACAAAGGTTTCTATGGATTTCATTACAGGCCTTCCAAAGTCAGGGAACAAGTCAGTCATCATGGTGGTTGTGGACCGACTGTCGAAGTATGCTCATTTCTGCACCCTACCCCACCCGTTTACACCAACTTTGGTTTCTCAATCATTCATGGATCGGATCTTCAAATTACATGGCATGCCCACTTCTATTGTGTCCGACCCCGACCCGATCTTCACCAGTAATTTTTGGCAGGAACTCTTCAGAATATAAGGCACTCAACTAAAACTCAGTACTTCCTATCATCCACAAACAGATGGTCAAACTGAAGTCGTCAACAAATGTCTAGAAACCTACCTTAGGTGTTTCACATCAGAAAAGCAACACCTTTGGGTACAGTGGCTACCTCTGGCTGAATGGTGGTATAACACCAACTATCATGCCACCACCAAAATGACTCCCTATGAAGGAGTATATGGTCAACTCATGCCTTCACCTACTTCGTATCTCAAGGGATGCTCAAAAGTACAAGCAGTGGATCAACTCCTACAACACCGCACAACCATGCTTGCCCATCTTCGAGAGAATCTTCATCAAGCTCAGAACCACATGAAGCAACAGGTAGACCAGCATCGCTCAGAGCGCCA
>APFE031074222.1:0-22298 GCA_000404065.3 Pinus taeda
TAACTCTACGCAATAAGGGGTGTCTCATAAAGAGACTCTTAACCTAGTAAACTCTCCGCAATAAAGGTTAAAGACTCCTCAATAAAGGTTAAAGAGCTTTATTAAAGACTCCAC
The DNA here is from genome assembly GCA_000404065.3 of Pinus taeda. NCBI lineage: Eukaryota > Viridiplantae > Streptophyta > Pinopsida > Pinales > Pinaceae > Pinus > Pinus taeda. The sequence continues at coordinate 115 of APFE031074222.1, forward strand.
AATAAAGGTTAAAGAGACTCTTAACATGGTAAACTCTCCACAATAAAGGGTGACTGTTAAAGAGACTCTTATTATGAACCAAAATTGAATATCAATATGATAATTTATTAAAGAGACTGTTATTATGAACCAAAATTTAAATATCAGTATGACAATTTATTTATTCTTCTTCTTCTAAGATAGACTCTTAAAGAGACTGTTATTATGAACCAAAATTAAATATCAATATGACAATTGATTCATTCATTCTTTTCGTTCTAAGATAGACGTAACCAAAACAAAAACAGAACATCTAAATGTAACATTCTTACATTTAAAGATGAACATTACGTTCCTGCATATCTATTTTGATATTACTCATAAATATGATACACCTACTTTGAGAATGTTTATATCATTCTCTTGAAGACTGAAAGTTTTAGATTATACCCTTTTTCTATTTATTTATTCATTTGCTTTAAGATAGTTTTCTTAATACATGAGGCTTTACCTCATTATCTACTCTCTCTTATTTCAGTACTTAAGATAACTTAAGTTGTTTGAAGACTACTTTCATAATAGTATCATGAAAGCTTTTAGCTTATACACCTATTTTCTATTTATTTCTTCATTTACTTTAAGATAGTGTTTTTAGCTTATACACTTATTTTCTATTTATTTCCTCATTTGCTTTAAGATAGTTTTCATAATACACGAGGCTTTACCTCGTACTTATCTTTTCTTCTCTCCTATTTGAGTAGTTAAGATGTCTTTATTAGACATTTGAATAGTTAAGATAACTTTATTAGACAACTTATCTTCTCTCTCTTATTTGAGTAGTTAAGATCTTTGTTGTTTGAGTACTTTAATAGCTTTATTAGACAAATCCTAATACACGAGGCTTCACCTTTTTTGTTTTTTATTTATTTCTTCATTTGCTTTAAGATAGTTTTCATAATACACGAGGCTTTACCTCGGACTTATCTTTTCTTCTCTCCTAGTTGAGTAGTTAAGATGTCTTTATTAGACATTTGAATAGTTAAGATAACTTTATTAGACATGAGGCTTTACCCCCATTCTTATCTTCCTTATCTTATCTTTTCTTCTCTCCTATTTGAGTAGTTAAGATGTCTTTATTAGACATTTGAATAGTTAAGATAACTTTATTAGACCTGAGGCTTTACCCCATTCTTATCTTCCTTATCTTATTTGAGTAGTTAAGATAGCTTTATTAGACAAAACCTCATACTTATCTTCTCTCTCTTATTTGAGTAGTTAAGATCTTTGTTGTTTGAGTACTTTAATAGCTTTATTAGACAAATCCTCATACTTATCTTCTCACTCTTATTTGAGTAGTTAAGATAGTTTTCATAATACACGAGGCTTTACCTCGTACTTATCTTTTCTTCTCTCCTAGTTGAGTAGTTAAGATGTCTTTATTAGACATTTGAATAGTTAAGATAACTTTATTAGACATGAGGCTTTACCCCATTCTTATCTTCCTTATCTTATCTTTTCTTCTCTCCTATTTGAGTAGTTAAGATGTCTTTATTAGACATTTGAATAGTTAAGATAACTTTATTAGACCTGAGGCTTTACCCCATTCTTATCTTCCTTATCTTATTTGAGTAGTTAAGATAGCTTTATTAGACAAAACCTCATACTTATCTTCTCTCTCTTATTTGAGTAGTTAAGATCTTTGTTGTTTGAGTACTTTAATAGCTTTATTAGACAAATCCTCATACTTATCTTCTCGCTCTTATTTGAGTAGTTAAGAGATCTTTCTCTGTTATGTGTTATGTTATGTGTTATTTGAGTAGTTAAGAAAGCTTTATTAGACATAAGGGGAAGTATATTTATTGCTTTTCTATGTAAAAATCAATATATGATTGAATGTGTAGAATTTTGTAAAACTATAGTTAAAACAATTATCTATAATAAGCAGAATTTTGTAAAACTATAGGTCAACCATTTATCTATAATAAGCCATCTTAATAGTAAAGATAGCTTTGATAATACGTGAAAGTGAATACATAAAGATAGTAAATACATTTTTTTTTGGTTCTTTGCACCAAAAAGTGTGTAAAGCTTTGTACAAGCACCATGCCGGTTGTAGCCACATGTACATAGAACTATTTTTTCAATCTGGGAAATCTATACAAGCGCCATGCCACTTGTAGCCACATGTACATAGAACTACTTTTTCAATCTGAGAAATCTAAAATTTAACTACTTTTTCGATCTGAGAAATCTAAAATTTAGGGTGGGTTAGAGGATTTTGATTGGTACATTGTTGATTAAGTGAAACCATTTGTTTGTGAATCCAGGTAGGCCATTGAACGAAGAACCTAATAAATCTTATTACTTGGTGGATTTCCTAAAACTGGGTGAGAGGGGGAGGATATTTCATTCATCACCATGTAATGCCGAATAACTACCAATTCCTTTGTACTAGCTAGCTAGTTCTCCCTCCCTCCCTCCATTACTAAGCAGTTGACTCCTATAAAAGACTAAGCGTGTGAGATATGCATAATCCAATGACTATTTATTTCATGATATTATAATGATGAATTCATAATGCGGAAACATTTTGTTAAAAAAAAATGAACTAAACCAAACCATATATAAGGATGTGACATTCTTACTTGCTCTCATCGCTACCCATTTTGCTTGGCCTCACGAATGGTCTAGGACATTGGACAAGAGTCCTATTAATGCAACTAGCTAATGTCGAATATATTTAGAAAGCATTAATTATTCAATGTTTTAAATAGGATCCTCGTGTGTTTCACACCGCGTCTTTCACTCTGACCAGGACCCATTATTATCAATAATTTCAAGCATTCAGTAATGGTTGCAAGAGTGGTATGTATCAAGATAAGGGTTTGTGGTAGAGGTAAGACAGATACCTAAATGCATTGTCTAAAGCCCATCCTAGGGAAGTAAGAAACCCAAGGGATAGAAAAAGGTCAATTCCAAGGATCATCATTAACATTAACAAGGGCATTCAACAGTCTGACAGATAGACAATGCATACATAAATGACAATGCATACATAGTGATTTATGTTGGCAGATGAATATCATTCGATCAAAAAAGGTCAATTCCAAGCAGCGTCATTAACATTAACAAGGGCATACAACAGGCTGACAGATAGACAATGCATGCACAATGGTTTATATTGACATATAAATAGTATTCGATAGATAGGCCACAAAATAAATGACAATGGTGAATAAGAACTGGAGATTCACCTGAGCAGATCTTGCACCTATACCTATAGTCCAATTTCATATACTTTATTTGTTCCCAACTTTTTTAATCCTGGTCTTGGATCATCCCAAGGTCTTGGATCATCCCAATGAGACAAATGAAATATGAAATGCACTCAGTTTCTCACTGAAAAGTTAAGCCACAGTGGCCATAAGTGATTCATCATAGGTTTCAAATGGCTTGATGAAGCCCTACCACTATAGAAAATATTGAACTTGCTCAATTTCCATTGAAAGCAAACAAATAGTGGAAATAGGGTTTGAGCCTCTAAATGAGTAATAGTGTAATTACATATAAAATAGTAGTTTCAAGCAGGGGATATAAAATAATAGTTTCAGGGAGATGGAATGGGAGGGAAGACAAATTGATAAGGTATAAGGTGGGTATGAGTTCCCAGGAACCAGTGATTTAGGCGGGTAATCGAAGGGAGCAAGCACTTCATCAATAACAGAAGCTCCTCCCATGTCTAATCTCTTTATCGTCTCCTTGGATGTATTGAGAGATCCCTCCCATCACTTAGAAGAAGAGATTCCCGCCACCTATTTCTTTCATTAAGTAGTTTGAGATGCTTCTAATGTGGTGCCTGCTACACGTTTTGAGGGATCATAAACGATTCTCTTATGAAAAGAGTTCTAGGGATCATAAGCGATTCTCTTGTGAAAAGACTACTTACCTAGACCATGTGACTGGACATCGAAAGCCCAAGAACCTACTAATAAAAACATAAAAAAAACCCACCTCTACTAGGATATGGAGCCCTTCATTAGTGCCATTTCCAACCAATTCCAGAGGCCTTGATGAAGGAGGGAGTAGAGGCACGTGGATTGTTCATCTTGATCAAGGTCACATTGAGGAGTCTCTTGTCAAGTGGAGGGTGTCTTGTCAATCAACTAGCGGTAACAATCTGAGGCTCTTCAATATTGCCCATCGTTCCTTTCCTTGCCTATAGAGAGCCTTCCCAGCTAGCCTGCCTCCCCATCCATATATCTTTAGGAAATATCCCCTTGTCTCGCATCACCCTGCTCATTTCCTATCATGCCATTAATGGCATCATCTAAAGTGGCAGAGTTAGAAGGGAAAAAAGATAGCCTAAATATAATAGATGTTTAGCCATCGATTCATTCAAATTGATCACGCAAAATTAGATCCTCTCATTTTAGAGCTAGAATTGGTGCAAGTTTAAGATCTAATCCTATCCCTAGAGATAGTTTATTAAAAGAAAGAGACATTTCTTTTAACCCAGTGAACCTCGTTTCTCTTGATGCATCTAATTGGCATTCATATTGTAGTCATTTTTAGAACGTTGACTTCGAGCGTGTTTTCCTAGATTAGATGGCTTATTCATCTTGCTTACTTAGCAGATTGGGTCGATTAGATTGGGGAGTGAGATGGAGGGTTTCGGAGGGAGGGGGCGGGGTATTTGACCTCTTAACACGTTAAGAAGAGGGCTTAGCAGGTTGGGTCGATTAGATTGGGGAGTGGGATGGAGGGTTTCGGAGGGAGGGGGACGAGGTATTTGACCTATTAACACGTTAAGTGTGTTAAGAAGAGGGTTTGACCGCGCGAGGGAAGAAAACAAGTTGATCATATAATGTATATGAAGCGGATTAGTTCTAAATGGTCCATATGAAGTTATATATGAAGTACCAGAAGCGCTAGTGTTTTTAGTTGATAAACCACTAGTGTTTTTAGTTGATAAACCATATTCAGATTTTGAACTTCATTAGTAAGACATAGATCTTGATCATCTTGATGATGATGTACATGATTGAGATAGGGATTGTCAAGAGTGGGACCATTGATTGAAATGAAAAGGGGCCGCAAGAAGAGTCTCTACTTTCCTTTTCTCTAGTTGGGCGAGCGAAGTTGGGGTTCATTGTCCGCATCACTTAATGCGTTGCGTTGGATCTAACATGCATGAATGAATCACGGTTAGTCATGAAATGTGCATTAGGCATGGGTGGATATTTCCACAACATAATCCCATGATGCCACCAATCATGGGATTATACATTCACTTTCCAATCCATACAAGTGATGATCTAACGAAAGGATGTAGTGCTCACTACCCTGTTGTTGGCTATATAAAATGACCTCATAACTACAATAGGGAAGCTTAGGATTACTCTCTCTATCCAATAACCCTTTTTAGGGAATTTCATTGAATCCGTCTAACATCCATTACGACAAGGAAATGGTGAAATTAATGAATGAAATTGGAAAACAGCACACACTGAAAATGGAAAACAAAAACAACAAACACTTGACTGATTGACCATCTTACCTACTCTCGATTATCTTCTCACACCTCTCAATCGTTAAATTGTTAAATTCTTACTAGGGTATATTTGTAAGGGGTATTTAGCAAGATGCTTTGTAAGGGGTATTTAGCAAGATGCTTAGTAGGGTATGTTTGACTGATTGACCATCTTACCTACTCTCGATTATCTTCCCACACCTCTCAATCGTTAAATTGTTAAATTCTTACTAGTGTATATTTGTGATGCTTAGTAGGGTATGTTTGTAAGGCGTACTCAGCAAGATGGTGGATGAGTTGGATATGTTTGTATATGGGGTACTTAGCAATATGGTGGATAAGTTGGATAAATGGATGAAACTACTCATCTTGTATCTCGTTTTAAGAGGGTCCCTCTTGAGCAATAAATAAATCTATCCAAGTACGGTAAAGTAAGGTAAGGTAAGGGAAGGGTCTTGTTGGGGTACATTGCACTCACTAGTTCACGAGGACCTCATAGGGGCTTATAGTATGACCAAGTATGACCATTATTAGACTCTCTTTTCATTCACTACTAGACATTCCCTATCATTTGGAAATTTTCTAATTTTAGGGTTTTTTATTTTTACTAGGGGTGCCACCTAGGATGACATGTGGCATTAATTGGAGGATTACATGGCTATTTCCACTCTATAAATTCATACTCTACCTTTTGCATACACATTCCTAGAGTGGGTATGCAATTCCTCCATACTTTATAGTATTTCTGTCTCCTCCTCTCGTTAGTTGATTCTCGTTAGTTGATTTTTAGTTCTATTTTGGTGTTTAACTGAGTTTAACCGTTAGTATTTTGCATGTGAAGGTTATTAATTAGTTCTAACTAATTTCTAATTCCACGTACTTCCAATTCACTCCACTCCATTTTGGGGTATTTGGCTAATTTTGGGTCTCCTAGTTTAATTTTGACTTATTTAGCAATATTTGCTTTTGACTTGTTTGCAACTCCATTTTGGGGTATTTGGCTAATTTTGGGTCTCCTAGTTTAATTTTGACTTATTTAGCAATATTTGCTTTTGACTTGTTTGCAACTCCATTTTGGGGTATTTGGCTAATTTTGGGTCTCCTAGTTTAATTTTGACTTATTTAGCAATATTTGCTTTTGACTTGTTTGCAAAATAAGGGAAGTATTTTTGAGTAACTTATTTTGATTTTGACTCCTTTGCAAAATAAGGGAAGTATTTTTGAGTTATAATGAGTACATGGACCCAAAGCTAATTTGAATTGTTTGGCCTCTTTGAGAGTCTATATGTTGTATTCATGTTCAACAATAACATATCATCATATTTTTATGAGGAATTTGAATCATCTTGTATTCATGTTCAACAATAACATATCATCATATTTTTATGAGGAATTTGAATCATCTTATGGTTCATTAGTCAATTTCTCAATAATTTTATTCTCTTTTCTTTAGATAGTCTAGTATTTTTTCACATTTAACTTTTATGATTGTGCTTAAAATATAACAAATCCTTTCTAGTCAAATCAATCTATCATCTATCATATCTAGTAGAGAGGTTTACCCACCTAGGAAGGCCAAGGACAAGTAGGATGAATCACAACTGTTAGGATCACAATTCTCCTAACAACAAATCAATCTATCATCTATCATATCTAGTAGAGAGGTTTACCCACCTAGGAAGGCTAGTAGAGAGGTTTACCCACCTAGGAAGGCCAAGGACAAGTAGGATGAAGGACAAGTAGGATGAATCACAACTGTTAGGATCACAATTCTCCTAACAACAAATCAATCTATCATCTATCATATCTAGTAGAGAGGTTTACCCACCTAGGAAGGCCAAGGACAAGTAGGATGAAGGACAAGTAGGATGAATCACAACTGTTAGGATCACAATTCTCCTAACAACAGAAGGTGAAGATTTTCTCTTTCTTTTTCATGTCATTAATGTGAGAAAGTCAAAGGGCTAGTAGAGAGGTTTACCCACCTAGGAAGGCCAAGGACAAGTAGGATGAAGGACAAGTAGGATGAATCACAACTGTTAGGATCACAATTCTCCTAACAACAGAAGGTGAAGATTTTCTCTTTCTTTTTCGTGTCATTAATGTGAGAAAGTCAAAGAATCCTTTCTAGTCAAATCAATGTATCATCTATCATATCTAGTAGAGAGGTTTACCCACCTAGGAAGGCCAAGGACAAGGCCAAGGGCAAGTAGGATGAATCACAACTCTCCTAACAACAGAAGGTGAAGATTTTCTCTTTCTATTTCTTTTTCTCATTAATGTGAGAAAGTCAAAGTGTGGAGAGGTTTACCCACCTAGGAAGGCCAAGGACAAGGCCAAGGAGAAGTAGGATGAATCACAACGGAGAAGTAGGATGAATCACAACTCTCCTAACAGAGGCCAAGGAGAAGTAGGATGAATCACAACTCTCCTAACAACGGAAGATTTTCTCTTTCTATTTCATGTCATTAATGTGAGAAAGTCAAGTGTGTCAAGTGTGGGATTTCAATGCCTTATGTAGGGAAGGCACCAGTGGGAATTTCCATTTTGGACATTGGAAACATTTCATTTTGTAATGGAGAGATTCAACCATCAAGAGAGGAACAAGGTATGTTAAGTGACTCACCTCTTGTGAGTGAGAAACAAGATTGGGGAATGGGATCTTTCGAGCCATTTTAACAATAATAAAATCTAATTATTGAGATTACCTAAAATAAAAGTGGAAGCGTATTCACCCATTTTCCATCTTCATGTACAACCTTTGTTGCACAAAACTTTTAGGAACCCGATGTTTTGGGCTGTACCTGTACCCGTACCCAAAACTCCGAAACTCGATCATCATGTAGTCATCTATGAGAGTTAATATAGACTTGTTTTTCCTTCTAAATTGTCACCTATGGGTAAGATAATGTGTTATTCTCACACACACACACACATATATATATGACGTTTCGACTAAAGTTTCGGTCGACATTTCCATTTTTGGGAGGTGGCGTTATGGAAACTCCGAAACATTTCTCCGTTTTGTACAACTTAGTGTACAACAATTATGTTATATATCTAAATAATTTAGTGTGTTATTCATATATATATATATATTCCTTATGTAGGGAAGGCACGAGTGGGAATTTCCATTTTGGATATTAGAAATATTTCATTTTGTAATGGAGAGATTCAACCATCAAGAGAGGAAAAAGGTATGTTAAGTGACTCACCTCTTGTGAGTGAGAAAGAGGAACAAGGTATGTTAAGTGACTCACCTCTTGTGAGTGAGAAACAAGATTGGGGAATGGGATCTTTCGAGCCATTTTAACAATAATAAAATCTAATTATTGAGATTACCTAAAATAAAAGTGGAAGCGTATTCAGCCATTTTCCATCTTCATGTACAACCTTTGTTGCACAAAACTTCTAGGAACCCAATGTTTTGGGCTGTACCTGTACCTGTACCCAAAACTCCGAAACTCGATCATCATGTAGTCATTTATGAGAGTTAATATAGACTTGTTTTTCCTTCTAAATTGTCACCTATGGGTAAGATAATGTGTTATTCACACACACACACACACATATATATATATGACGTTTCGGCTAAAGTTTCAGTCGACATTTCCATTTTTGGGAGGTGGCGTTATGGAAACTCCGAAACATTTCGCCGTTTTGTACAACTTAGTGTACAACAATTATGTTATATATCTAAATAAATAATTTAGTGTGTTATTCATATATATATATATATATGACGTTTCGGCCAAAGTTATTTTTTGGGAGGTGGCGTTTCTAAACGTTCTCATTTCAGAAACTCCCAAACATTTCAGCCAAAATTACCTTTCCATTTTTGGGAGGTGGCGTTTTTAAACGTTCCCGTTTCAGAAACTCCCAAACATTTCAGCCAAAGTTACCTTTCCATTTTTGGGAGGTGGCGTTTCTAAACGTTCCCGTTTCAGAAACTCCCAAACATTTTTGACCAAAGTTACGTTTCCATTTTTGAGAGATGGCATTTCTAAACGTTCCCGTTTCAGAAACTCCCAAACATTTCGGAGTTTCGTGCAACTTAGTTTACACCAATTATGTTATATATCTAAATAATTTAGCCCTACCAACATACTGCCATTAATTTAATATCGAAAGAAGATCTCTCTTAAAAATGTACCCAACATTTTAATATCGAAAGAAGATATCCCTTAAATATGTACCAATATAAATTTGACCATGGTACACATTAATGAAGGCGTTATCCAAAAAAATGATTTGAGATTAATAAATGAGGATATCCCTTAAAATTGTACCAATATAAATTTGACCATGGTACATATTGATGAAGGCATTATCCAAAAAAATGATTTGAGATTACCAATATAAATTTGACCATGGTACATATTGATGAAGGCATTATCCAAAAAAATGATTTGAGATTAATAAATGAGGATATCCCTTAAAAATGTACCATTCCATCTTTGACCATGGTACACATTGGTAAAAGAATCATTTCCAAAAATGATTTGTGGTTAATAAATTGTGTTACGAAGCAAAAAAGGACAATGAAAACAATGTTAATGGTAGGGTTCTCACACTACTATTCATAATTGCTTGTCCTTTGATCTATATGCTCATTGTGCTCTTCTAAGAGCCCTTTTTATCTTCACCTTAGAAAATTGTATCTTTTTGTTTACTTGTCATAGCTTCCACGGTGGCGGGTGAGAGTTATTGGGTGATAAGAGTTATCGTCAATGGTAGGAAACTCCAATTACATGGCCTTCTTTGTAACCCTTTTTATCTTCACTTTAGAAAATTGTATCTTTTTGTTTACTTGTCATAGCTTCCACGGTGGCGGGTGAGAGTTATTGGGTGATAGAGTTATCGTCAATGGTAGGAAACTCCAATTACATGGCCTTCTTTGTAATTAGTTTGTTGTTCTCAAGTTGTGCAATTGTCCAAGAAGGAAATTTAATCAGAATCATCAACAATTTTAATGTCATTCACATTTTCAATCTGGTAGAGTTACTCTATCATCAACGGTAGGAAACTCCCATTACATGGCCTTCTTTGTAATTAGTTTGTTGTTCTCAAGTTGTGCAATTGTCCAAGAAGGAAATTTATCAGAATTATCAACAATTTCCATGTCATTCCCATTTTTAACAAGGAAATTTATCAGAATTATCAACAATTTCCATGTCATTCCCATTTTTAATAAGGAAATTTATCAGAATTATCAACAATTTCCATGTCATTCACATTTTCAATCTGATAGACTTAACATCTAACCTTAGGAAACTCCCATTACATGGAATTATTTGTAATTAGTTTGTTGTTCTCATTTTCAATCTGATTAAATATGATAGGCTTAACATCAACGGTAGGAAACTCCCATTGGCATTCTTTGTAATTAGTTTGTTGTTCTCAAGTTCACCCATTGGCATTCTTTGTAATTAGTTTGTTGTTCTCAAGTTCAATTTGATAGACTTAACATCTAACCGTAGGAAACTCCCAAACTCCCATTACATGGAATTCTTTGTAATTAGTTTGTTGTTCCCATTTTCAATCTGATAGAGTTAAATATGATAGACTTAAAATCAACGGTAGGAAACTCCCATTCACATCAACGGTAGGAAACTCCCATTCACATTTTCAATCTGATAGAGTTAAATCTGATCGACTTAACATCTAACCTTAGGAAACTCCCAGGGATTCTTTGTAATTAGTTTGTTGTTCTCATTTTCAATCTGATTAAATATGATAGGCTTAACATCTAACCTTAGGAAACTCCCATTGGCATTCTTTGTAATTAGTTTGTTGTTCTCATTTTCAATCTGATTAAATATGATAGGCTTAACATCAACGGTAGGAAACTCCCATTGGCATTCTTTGTAATTAGTTTGTTTTTCTCAAGTTCAATCTGATAGACTTAACATCTAACTGTAGGAAACTCCCAAACTCCCATTACATGGAATTCTTTGTAATTGGTTTGTTGTTCTCATTTTCAATCTCATAGAGTTAAATATGATAGACTTAACATCAAAACTCCCAAACTCCCATTACATGGAATTCTTTGTAATTAGTTTGTTGTTATCATTTTCAATCTGATAGAGTTAAATATGATAGACTTAACATCAAACGTAGGAAACTCTCATTGGCATTCTTTATAATTAGTTTGTTGTTCTCAAGTTCAATCTGATAGAGTTAAATCTGATAGACTTAACATCTAACTGTAGGAAACTCCCAAACTCCCTTTACATGGAATTCTTTGTAATTAGTTTGTTGTTCTCATTTTCAGTCTGATAGAGTTAAATATGATAGACTTACACCAACGGTAGGAAGCTCCCATTGGCATTCTTTGTAATTAGTTTGTTGTTCTCAAGTTCAATCTGATAGAGTTAAATCAGATAGACTTAACATCAACGGTAGGAAACTCCCATTACATGGCATTCTTTGTAATTAGCTTGTTGTTCTCATTTTCAATCTGATAGAGTTAAATCTGATAGACTTAACATCAACGGTAGGAAACTCACATTACATGGCATTCTTTGTAATTAGTTTGTTGTTTTCAAGTTGTGCCATTACATGGCATTCTTTGTAATTAATTTGTTGTTCTCATTTTCAATCTGATAGAGTTAAATCCGATAGACTTAACATCAATGGTAGGAAACTCACATTACATGGTATTTTTTGTAATTAGTTTGTTGTTTTCAAGTTGTGCCATTACATGGCATTCTTTGTAATTAGTTTGTTGCTCTCAAGTTGTGCAATTTTCTAAGAAGGAAATTTATCAGAATCATCAACAATCTCCATGTCATTCACATTTTCAATCTACTTCTCAGTATGTTTTTGTGTTTTAGATTTCCTTGATTTATCAGAATCATCAACAATCTCCATGTCATTCACAATCTCCATGTCATTCACATTTTCAATCTACTTCTCAGTATGTTTTTTAGATTTCCTTGATTTATCAGAATCATCAACAATCTCCATGTCATTCACATTTTCAATCTACTTCTCAGTATGTTTTTTTAGATTTCCTTGATTTATCAGAATCATCAACAATCTCCATGTCATTCACATTTTCAATCTACTTCGCAGTATGTTTTTTAGATTTCCTTGTCACTAGCTAATGACCTTCTGAATTGTGCAATTTTCCAAGAATGAAATTTATCATAATCGTCAACAATCTCCATGCCATTCACATTTTCAATCTACTTCTCAGTATGTTTTTTAGATTTCCTTGTCACTAGCTAATGACCTTTTGTGCAATTTTCCAAGAATGAAATTTATCATAATCGTCAACAATCTCCATGCCGTTCACATTTTCAATCTACTTCTCAGTATGTTTTTTAGATTTCCTTGTCACTAGCTAATGACCTTTTGTGCAATTGTACAACAAGGAAATTATCAAGAAGGAAAAAGGAAATTATCAAAATCATCAACAACCTTTTGTGGAAATTATCAAAATCACCAACAACCTTTTGTGCAATTGTCCAGATTTCCTTGTCACTAGCTAATGAGCTTTTGTGCAATTGTCCAAGAAGGAAATTATCAAAATCATCAGCCACCTTTTGTGGAAATTATCAAAATCATCAACAACCTTTTGTGCAATTGTCCAGATTTCCGGTCACTAGCTAATGACCTTTTGTGCAATTGTCCAAGAAGGAAATTATCAAAATCATCAACAATTTCCATGTCATTCACATTTCAATCTACTTCTCAGTATGAATCTACTTCTCAGTATGTTTTTTAGACTTCCTTAGACTTCCTTGTCACTAGCTACCTTTAACTTTTCCTCTGAAGGACTATATGCATGTTTTATTCCTTACTTTTGATAGATTGTCACTGCCATCATCCTCATCACAAGTCTCATTTGTTTTCTTCTCATATTTATAATTCTCATTCGATGTAGAATTTCAATGGATCCTCCTCCTGTAATAGCTCCATATTTACCTCTCCATCTTCCTTGGTTTGAACGAAATTCATCTTACCAACAGGATTGGAGTTAAGTGTGAGAGTTTGATGAGTGTGCTTATCTTCAATACTTACATCCTTTTTATCTCCAACTCCTTGCACTTCACACTATAGGGAACTAGTGTTATAGCAGGTTAAGTGTGAGAGTTTGATCAGCATGCTTATCTTCAATACTTACATCCTTTTTATCTCCAACTCCTTCATGCACTTTGCACTATAGGAAACTAGTGTTATAGCTGATGGTTATCATATGTGTTTTGAATATTCGCTTGCGTCATAATTTGGAGTAATATATTCTTCTTTAAGATCAAAGAAACTCAAACTAGTGTTACAGTGGATGGTTATCATGTGTTGTGAATATTCCCTTGCGTCATAATTTGGAGTAATATATTTTTCTTTCAGATCAAAGAAACTCAATCCCTGAGCTATCTCAGCTAAATGTCATATACTTCTAATATTGATTCTAAATGTCATATACTTCTAATACTGATTCCCAAAAATCTGGAAAACAAAATGCTTCTTTTTATTTCGAACAAAGAAATTTGACCACTTAGCATACTGCCTACAACCCTACAAACGTACAACCCTACAAACGTTGATGGGGAAGAAACGATCATATACGACTTTGCGAAAGAAATCATACATTTTAATATAGGTGTTTTTATCTTCATAAAAGTACTTGCCCACCCTTGTGAGGAAATTCTAGGCTTCCATTATCAAATGCTCATGTTCCTTTTGAGTTCACATATCCTTTCCATTAAAGCATTTTGGGTTTTTTAAAGATTAAATGAAACCTCCCCCTCCAAAATATTGGGGAACACTAGTGTGTTGGGTCTATCTCATATTTTATATCTTCTCATGGTATAATCATTCATCTCATATTTAACACGGTCTATCTCATATTTTATATCTTCTCATGGTATAATCATTCATCTCATATTTTATATCTCCTCATGGTATAATCATTCAATCATTCAATGCCTTGACAGAATGCCAAATGCATTTGCCTACCAAAACAAAAAATACCAAACATAACGTAATATGTCTTATTAACTTTTTTCATTAGCTATGAAAGCCATCGGTTTAGAATACCGAAAATAGCACCATGTGCATCCAAGAAGGAAACTTCATATATCTTAAGGAGCTTAGTTTTCTTTGGAAGGTGCGGCATTAAAAGTGCGTGCCCACCCTTGTGAGGAAATTCCGCTCGTTTGCTTTGGAAGGTGCGGCATTTTTTAGAATCTAGAATTTTTTTAGAACGTAGAAGGTGTTAAAGGGAATACCAAAAATAGCACCATGTGCATCCAAGAAGGAATCAACTTCATATATCTTAAGGAGCTTAGTTTGCTTTGGAAGGTGCGGCATTAAAAGTACTTGCCCACCCTTGTGAGGAAATTCTAGGCTTCGTTTGCTTTTGAAGGTGCGGTATTTTTTTTTTAGAATCTAGGCATTTTTTAAGTTTGAGGCATTTTTTAAGTTTGCTTTGGAAGGTGCGGCATTTTTTAGAATCTAGAATTTTTTTTTAGAACGTAGAAGGTGTTAAAGGGACACATTTTTCCTTCTTTCAATTTCATGAGCCGCTATTTAAAATAATAGTGGAAATAATAAAACAAGATTAGATTATATCATCAAATTTTAGAGGGGCAAAAAAAATCTACATTTTCAACTTATCTTCATGGTTATACCCAAATAATTCCTAATCAAAGGATTACCCATGACTGCTATTTAAAATAATAGTGGAAATAATAAAATAAGATTACATTACATCATCAAATTTTAGAGGGAAAAGAAACTACATTTTCAACTCGTATTTTCAACTTATCTCTCTATGGTTTTACTCAAATAATTCATCATCAAAGTATTACCCATGTTGTATACTTTCAAGGACCCTACTACTACACGAAAAATGAGAAATACATAAAAAATTATTATTACAATAACGTTTTTCATGTTTTTCTCATTTTCCATGTGGCAGGGTCCATCAAAAGTATACAACAAGGGTACTCCTTGGATGAGGAATTAAATTCTGCATCCAACGAGTGCTCCACTTGAAATTTGAGTAAAACAGTAGGGAGATAAATTGAAAATACGAGTTGAAAAAATAGTTTTTTTTTTTACTTTTTACTCTAAAAATGGTGAATCATTTCCCATGGTTGACATCATCATCTTGAATCCTATTGGTTCTTATAAAGTTGATTTTGTTTGTACATTTTTGTCTTGAAGCCCAATTTAGACCGCAAAATTTCTCTAATGATAAACTCGTTGAAATCAAAAGCCCTTGTCATAAATCCAATGTTCACCAAACATGAAGCCCAAGCTTTGTTCTCCTTCCTCTGTTGTTCTTGCATTTCTAAACACCGTTTAAGCCCAATCTTTGTTCTCCTTCCTCTGTTGTTCTTGCATTTCTAAACACCGTTTAAGCCCAATCTTTGTTCTCCTTCCTCTCTTGTTCTTGCATTTCTAAATTCCATTTATATGCATGCAATGGATGAGTGGAAATCTCTGTTATATTGATCGAACAAGTTGATTCAAAATGGTTCACCTTACCTATTGGGAGCCATATTTCTTCTTATTTTTCTTTGTTCTTTTACCTCTATGTGCATCCCAAGTTCTTATCAAAATTCTCTAGGATTATGGAAAATTCCATTATTTATTAAATTGCAAAGTCTTTGCACAATTTTTTCTAAATTATTCCACCTCTATGTGCATCCCAAGTTCTTATCAAAATTCTCTATCCTTTTCAAAGGATTATTAAAAATGCCATTATTTATTAAATCTCAAGGTCCCTACACAATTTTTTCTTTCTAAATTATTCCATTGCCATTTAGATACTATCGCATATCTTATAAGTCACTTGTACACCTAAATATTATGTGACATGCAATTAGAGATAGAAAGTAGGGTGGAAAAATGGATTGATGAGTGCCTATACATCCATGTTAGAAATCATAAGGTAGAGGATGTATAGTAAATTATCCAACAAACACTAATCCAATAAACAAGTGGAAATTAGTAGCTTCACAAAAGAATCATAAGGTAGAGGATGTACAATAAATTATCCAGCAAACACTAATCCAATAGACCAGTGGAAATTAGTAGCTTCACAAAATATTTCAAGAGAGTAAAACTCAAGCAGAGCAAAGTAAATTATCTAACAAACGCACTAATCCAATAGACAAGTGGAAATTAGTAGCTTCACAAAAGATTTCAAGAGGGCACAACCAAGTAGAGCAAAGTAAATTATCCAACAAACACCAATCCAATAGACAAGTGGAAATCAGTAAATTTCACAAAAGATTTCAAGAGAGCACAACTCAAGTAGAGAAAAGTAAATTATCCAACAAACACTAATCCAATAATCCAATAGACAAGTGGAAATTAACAACTTCACAAAATATTTCAAGAGAGCAACAACTAAAGTAGAGCAAATCGGTGTAGGTTGCTTTACTTAAAATAATGATTAAGTATGCTTGAATTTGACGATTGTAAAAGTGAGGGGTGTGGTATATTTATACCACTCTTACTTGGGTTAAGGCACTATCCCTAAGGAGTAGGAAACACTGACCTTACCCTCGGTGTAGGTTTCCTTACGTAAAATAATGATTAAATACACTTGAATTTGACGATTGTTAAAATGATGGGTGTGGTATATTTATACCACTCCTACTTGGGTTAAGGCACTATCCCCAAGGAGGAGGAAATATTGACCTTACCCTCTGTGTTGGTTACCTCACGTCTACCTATATGTTGACTCATTAAGAGCCTCCACTACCTATAAAGTGGGATGGCATATGGTCACAAGTGAACATTAGTCAAAAATATTTCAACACCCCCCCTTAAGTTGAACAAGGGGTCACAAAGATCACATTACATTCATATAAAGTATAATAAGACATAATAATGTTGTATCTACCCACTACCACCCATATCTTAACTCATTAAGAGCCTCAACCACCTATAAAGTGGGATGGCATGTGGTCACAAGTGAACATTGTTCAAAATATTTGAACACCACCCCTTAAGTTGAAGGGGTCACAAAGATGACATTACATCCATATATGATCATAGGAGATCAACGTATCACCTCCCTATAATGCTAGAACACCCCCCTAAGTTGAACAAGGGGCCACAAAGATTACATTACATCCATATATGATCATAGGAGACCAACGTATCACCTACTTATAATGCTACAACACCCCCTTAAGTTGAACAAGGGGCCAGAAAGATGACATTACATCCATATATGATCATAGAAGATCACCATATTGCATCCCCATAATGCTAGGTTAGGGTCATCAAAAGCCATTCTACTCATATAGAAGGAATTCACGATTTAGTAGTGGAATTGATCATCGTAAAAAGGGTATTTCGTGGAACAAACTCATATTTTGCAAATAAAGGAGGACCAATTGAAATAAGGGTCCATGATGAGGGTGACTATAATTATTGGGAATGTCTAGTAAGAAAGTTAAGAGTGGCAATGACCCACTTGGAGCAAATATGCCAACAATGAAGGAGAGGGATCATTATCATCATCCAATATCGGCAACCTGAAGTGGTATCTATCATCAATGAATTGGATATTAGTATGTTGCAAAATTAGGGAGGGCCTCTCAATATGTTTCACATCTAGAGAGACTTAATAATAGGATTTATTAGCAGAAGAGGGATCATCATTGCACTACCCATCAAGAGAAGTGAAGGTTGCATATTTTCATTACTATTTTGAAGATTGGATGAGTCCTTCGCAATAGAAGAGGGGTTGGATGAGTGGGTGGGTCCAAAAGTCCTAACAATTCTCCAAAACAAGAGCTTGAAAACGTACACCCATGGGTGTACCATGGTGTGATAATATCCGCCACAACAAGTCGAGAGTCAAAAAAATAACTTTGATAAAGAAGAAGAGACATGTTAAATAGAAACTTGTCGAGAGTCATCAACAAGTAACTTTGCTAAAGAAGGGGCATGTTAAATAGAAACATGATAATAATCATCATTGGAAAAAAGTGATC
The DNA here is from genome assembly GCA_000404065.3 of Pinus taeda. Classification (NCBI taxonomy): domain Eukaryota; kingdom Viridiplantae; phylum Streptophyta; class Pinopsida; order Pinales; family Pinaceae; genus Pinus; species Pinus taeda. Next base: position 18,592 of record APFE031074222.1, read on the forward strand.
TTGGTGGACAATGAGGAACATTCTCACCAAATATAGCCTCACGATGCTTAGTCACATGGTGATTGACGAGGTCATGAAAATGATACCCCACCCCTTATGAAAATTCCTTGAAATGCAGCGTCTAGAATTAATTATCCTAATTGATTAACAATTTATTATTTTTCTGATTAATATTGAATTAATCACACTGCAATTTCTTCACCAAATAAGATACTGAAGCAAAAATAGGAATTAAGAAATGCTAGCACACACATAAAAAATTGACAATTATTTTTTGGACAAATGTCCCTGGAAAAACCCAATGTGGGAAAATCGATGCAATAACTGAGGGTTTTATTACTATGTGACAATGAAATTCTAAGTACAATAAAATGACGCCAAATTGGCATTTTCTATCTGAGAGAAATATGAGCAAAATTACTTGACAATCCAAGGAATCCCGGCTCAAACTAACAACTGAAAAGCAATTCATCCAAACCCTTTGGACAACTTGCCACACACTCAGCCCGAAACTGATGCTAATGAAGCTGTGCTACTTGTTGTGGAATGGGGAAGGGTCTTGGCCTCTGGAAATTAAAACAACCTCCTCTCTAGCTAAATCAAATTGCCTTCTTGAGGCACTGCGTAGTCCCTATGTAGCCTCCTGGAGAAATAATTCAGCTTCCTCTCTTGCCTCTCCTGCCTTCTTGAGGCATTGTGTAGTCCTTGTGTAGCCTCCTGGAGAAATAATTCAACCTCCTCTCTTGCCTCTCCAGAACTGGAAAATCTTCCTTTGGATCACTGTCTTTGCCCCTCTCTAATGCTACGTCCTCTTTCTAGCTTGAAATTTGTTGTTGGATAGCTCAAACTACCCAAGGAACTCACATTGTTGGCTCTCATCCATTGTTCTATGTGTTTCTCCATCTACCCATTGACCTTTTCTTTTAATCTCTAGTTGGGACTCTAATGGCCAAGATTAAAACTTAATTGATAGTTGAGATCATCTGTAAGTCGATTTGTGTGAGCTTCTAGAGAATTCTCACATTTCTCAATTATTACTATTAATTAACCATTTTTCCTAAGATAGACGTAGGAAAAATTTAAATGATAGTCAATTAATTTAATTGAGTTATCTCTAGGTGGAATTTCCAAAAATGATTTCTGGGTTTTGGAGAACTCTTGTGTTTTAGCCTCTCCACAAAGTCTCGAGACTAGAACACCATTTGATGCTACAAAAACTAACACTCCCTCTTAGCAAGGAAGGTGTTATCCAACTCTATCTATATAACATTTTCCCACACCGCTAATGTTTGACAATTGTAGCTTCCTGCTAATTTCCAGCAATCACTTTGCTAACTCTGATTCATCTGCCACTAACTGTAGCTGAACCATGCTGCATTTGTGCTATTGTTGACACTGCATTGTACAACCTATACTGGTGCTGAGTTTGTATCTGCACTACAACCCAACTAACATCCCTCTCATTTTTGTTGTTGCTACTGCAACTACCTCAACCGAGGAGCATCCAAAATACTGTATCAACTGTGTCTTTGTGCTGCAATTGTCTTCTGAGTCTCTGAATGGTATTAGCATATGCATTGCCCATAAGGAAATCTATGTCGTTGTTGACTCTGCATTGTGCCTCCTGCACTGCTATCAACACTGCTTTGCGCTCCTCAGCATCTGACTGCCACTAGTGTGCATCTGTCACTCTAGAATCTCACTGCATCATCTAACAGTGGTCCTCTTGTTGCTGAATATTATGGGCCCCTATAGCAAAGTTAATGATGTGAAAATTTCAACTATTGAAATTTTTATTACGGCAACTCGAATTAATTCTTCTAATTGTTAATTAACAATTTATTTGCTACAACAAATATCAAATTAATCACATTGCAACCTTTGCAAATAAAATTGTGGAAAATAATAGCACTGGAAATTGAGAAATAGCTAGGACACACACACATAAAAATTGACACTTATTTTTGGACAAATGTCCTCGACTTGGGAAAACTGAGATAACAACTAAGGGTTTTAATTATTATGCAGCAGTGGAATAATCTATAAGTACAACCGGATGCCGAAACTGGCAATCCACTATAGGAAAATTGGCCACAAAATTAGTGAGACAAATTTTGTCTCACTCGACATTGATCCAACTCCGAAACTATCTTTGAATGGGCTCCACGAAACCTCTACGTCTGCCTCTGCATCAATTTTGCGCAGGAACTACGACGCTCTGCCTGGAACTGTAACTGATCAAATCACACTACAACTGATCAAGTCATATGTCCAATCTTGACTCGTTGGCCCCTTCCAAATATTTTCCCGGCCTCCAACAACTAAATCGACCCTCTGTTTGGCTAAATTGAACTCTACCTTTGAAGCTTCTGCGCCAACACTGTGCAACCTCACTGAGGAACTCGACCTCCTCTAGCTAACTCTCGGGATCTAGAATTTTTTTTTCCTTTGGACTCACTGTCCTTGTCCCTTTTTGTCTTTGCTTCCCTTTGAAGCTCAAACTCTTCCGACAATTGCCGGCTCTCATGAAAAATCGAACTCTCCAAGGAAATCGACCTATCTATACGTGTGTTCTCCATCCACCCATCGAATTCATCTTATAATCTTCTGTTGGACCTCTAATAACCAAGATAAAAACTTAATCAAGGGCCAATATGATATTTGAGTTGATCTGTGTGAGTTTCTAGATTATTCACATCTTATTGCAATCAATTCTAATTAATTAACCATATTTTCTAAGTTTAGCCCTAGGAAATATTAAAAAAATAGGCTAATAATCTAATTGAAACACTTCTAGGTGGAATTTCTAGAAACAATTTTTGGGTTATGGATAACTCTTGTGTTTTAGCTTCTCCACAAAGTTTTGAGACTGGAATACCTCCGATGCTACTAAAGCTAACACTCCCTCTTAGTGAGGAAGGTGTTCTAACGCCACACCATTGCTACAACATCATGTCCCTGTATCACCCTCTGTCACGCTGCTGATGTTTGGCCACTATGACTGACTGCCACTTCCCACCAACTATTGTGCGGCTTTGATGCTGCATCCGTGCTACAGTTGACACTACTATATTGTTGCCAACTCTGCACTGCAACTACCTTTGATCTGTTGTTGCTACAACTACAATTGAGAAGCATCCTAAATACTGAATCAATTGTGTTTGTTGCATATGTCTCCTGAGTCTTGACTTCTACTAGCCACTGCACTGTCCACCAAGGAATCCGTGCTGCTTCTAACTCTGCATTGTGCCACTCTACACTGCTTCCAACTATGCACTGCGCTCCTCAACACTTGACTGCTACTAGTCTGCAACTGTCACTCCGAAATATAACTGCAACATTGACACTGATCCATCCCGCTATTAATATTATGGGCCCTTATAGCAAGGTAAGGATCCATGAGGAGGACACCTCAATGGACCCTACCCAAGTCTACGTTTTATTGGGAATAAAGTTCCATATCGCCCCACCTCTCTCCTAGAGTTATGGCCGCAAACATGGAAAACTCTTCCTGCAACTTAGAGGACAACTTGTCTATGTTAGCAGAAGTTGCTGCCTGGTCTTGCTTCTCCTGCTTGTCCTTCTTCTTGAGAGGACACTTTGTACTATAGTGGCCAAGCTCGCCACATCTGAAGCACTTGACCTTAGATAGGTCCTTCTTCTTCTTCTTCTCCCCCTGCCCTTGACTGGGACCCTTTGATGCTAGG
>APFE031074224.1:0-37284 GCA_000404065.3 Pinus taeda
TAAAGCATCAGCACTTACTCCTACCTTGCCCCAAAGATCCCCCTGCAAAAACTGAGCTCAATCCCCGCACCCTGAAATTGCACTCCCTCCAATTGCCACCAAAAAACCCAAAAACTTTAAATCAAACCCTCTTATCAATTTACTAGCCTAAAATCCTTGTTCCAAGTTGGTCAAACTCATCCTATTGAAAAATCCACCAAGTTTGACCCGAGAGAGCCTTCTCATACCTCGTAGGGCTAGCTACGAGGTGAAATGGTTTGATGTAGCTTTGAGGTTTGTCTATCTCAGCCTAGGTGAAATCTCAATTGCTAACAAAACCTTTTGATACAAGAGAAAAACTAGAACCTAAGAGTAAACCTTCAACACCAACAAATATTCCTAATCCTATCACTCTCTTAGCCCAACAAATGAATGAGATCCAAATGTCCATATCCCAAACTCAAGATAAGATGCAACAGACTCAGAGTGAGATGTAACAAATTTAATCAACCACAAAAATTGGACTCATCCAACTAGAGAGAAGTCAACATCCTCAACCACAATGAAGTAACTTTCAATCAACAGTGATGTACAATTCTCCATTTCAAAATTAGAAGCCCCCTAACCCTTTGGAAACCATTAATGTTAACCAACCTAACCCATACTACTATAGAGTTTGCAAGTCCTTCCATGTGAAATCAACATGCACATTATATGTGGAAGCAATTAGGGAATAAAATCTTGAGGAGCCTAGATTTCCAAACATTAGTGCCCTGTAATCATATACTAGGACCAATGGTGTTTGAAGAACTACAACTCCATGAAAATGTCTAGATTTGATAGGGCCACTCAACTTTTTGGAGAGATGCCTTCCCTTGAGGAGATACACCAATGTAGGTAAATAGGTTGAATGGGGAAACTTATTGGAGAAAAGGAAAAGAGGCATTTTCTCCAACCAAAATTCGAAACCCAACATCCACTTCTTCAAGTAAAGTAATGAATCAACTAGAAGTCTCGAGTTTTGAAAAGTTGGATTTATACATTACAGGATGGGAAAGTAATGTCAAAGTGCCAATCCCATTGAATGAAGTGGTCAAGTTGCATACACTTAAGAACTATATTGGAAAAGTGTTAAGCTATGAATTATCAAAGGCCTAACTATAAATTGTATAGCAAGTAGACAATCCTTTGGTGATTCTCACCTCATCCATGTTCAATAGACCTGACAAGAATTCTCATAATGCTTTGTTTTTCATGTCATTGATAGTTACCAACTAGATCCTTCATAATTGCATGTTGGAATCTGGAGATACCATGAACATAATGAGTTTGGCGGTGGCAAGAAAAATGAGACTAAGAAATTGTAGAACATACATAAATGTATGTGCATTTGACCTGATAGAGATCCCATTAATTGGTTTAGTCAAGGACTTGCAAGTCCACCTCGAAGCACATCCAGATTTAAATATATGTTAACATGGATATTATAGTTCCAAATGTTTCTGCAACATGGAGAATGTTACTCTCTAATAAATGGATGGCAGATATATAGAAGAGCTATACAAATGGATTCATCATACATCACTCTTCCTACCTCGTATGGTGAAACTACTACATTGTATAAAGAGGAATTCTAGAAGAATCACATTAAAGATCCTAATAAACCTGGAAATGAAATTAGATATTCAAAAGAGAGATTGGGATCTTATATGATATTTGTTGTTGAGCTTTCTCTAACAGAGGATGTCAATCAGTTATGGAATATGAATTTTTATAGAACATCCTCAAAAAAGGGAATTTGAACCAACAAATAATGTGTGGAGTATGAAGTGATTTTATTAGAATTTTCTATGACAAAGGATTTGGAATTAAATATTTAAGAGTCATGGGTGATTTGGGTTTGATTATATGTGAATTAAAGGGCTTACACACATGCAAAAAATGAGAAGCTGAAAGGACATAGTCAAGCAATCCTCTTTGAGAAAGATGCATTTGATGCATTTTGGCTAGAAGTAGTGCCTAGATCATATAATGTTATTATTGACTCATTGGTGGGTGTAGCTTCTATCTTGCAACCTTTCCCAAAAGTGGAATAGGGTGGATTAATATAAATTACCTATAGGCCTTCCATTCCATATATTATAGAGAAATGGAAAATTTTTGAAGATGATGATCAAATTTCCAAATTCCTTAATGGCAAAGAAGAGTTTGAGGGAAATAAGTCGGACTTAATAGATGATGATTCTATTGAACAAATACTTTTCAATAATATTCACTCGAGTCTAGTACCAGTGAAAGGATCTTTCAATCATGATGATTCTTCGAAAGGAAGAACATATACCATCAACCCTGAAGAGTATGAAGAGACTAATGTAGGGACATAGGATAATCCTAAAATTATAAAGGTTGGAAAGAATATTACTCCATAAGAAAGTTAGAAGATCAAAAAATTAGTGATGGAGTAAGAATGTGTTTGCATGACCATACAATGATCTCATTGTGTAAAAGATGACGTTATCCAACACACCATCCATTTAACTAAAGATGCCAAGGATTTTAGGCAAAAATTGAGACAGATTAATCTAAAGCTGACACCTTTGGTGAAGCAAGAGCTAGAAAAGTTACTCGATGAGGGAATAATTGCACCAACCAAACACATTACTTGGTTGTCCAACCTAATCGTGGTTAGAATGAAAATGGTTTAGATCTTCTTGTGCATAAATTTGAGAAACCTTAATGCAACCTACATCAAGGATAATTATCCCTTTCCCATCATGGAAATGTTATTGCAAAGGATCACATGATCCAAGATGATGTCCTTCCTAGCTGAATTCTCAGGTTACAATCAGGTTCTATTGAAGGAGGAATATAGATTGAAAACGCCGTTCTTGACCATGGGATATGCTAGAATATATAAGAATGTCATTTGTGTTTAAACATGTGGGTGTTATGTTTCAAGGGGTGATGGATTACGTATTTTGAGATATTATCAAGAAAATTATAGAGGTATATCAAGATAATCTTATTGTGTTTTTTAGAAACAACAAAGATCACATAATCCATTTAAGGTTGGTTTTTGAGAGATGCGGGAGATATGGGATATCTCAAAATCCCATGAAAACTGTGTTGGGTGTTACCTAAAGGAAGCTACTAGTCATATATTTTCTAAATAAGGGCTAAGAATACTTTGAGAGAATTTGGGCCATCCAACAAATTCAACATCTAAGGAATTTAAAAGAATTGCAATTTGTCTTTGGCAAAGTTAATTTTATTAGGAGGTTCATTCCTAACATCATCTAAATTTTTGGGTATGTGTTATATTCTTTGCACGACTACCCCCACTTGTTATACCTTGTGCAGGGTACACTGGGGTGGGGGATCACAATGGGAGCAAATTCCCCTTGCTCGGGGATTTCCTAAGGGGCAAAAACCCCCTTGTGCGGGAGCTTAGAGGTTTTGCCCCTGTCCGCCCCCCCCCCGCACCCACAAAAAAAAAAAAAAAAAAAAAAAATAAAAAAATAAAAAAAAAATGTGTAGCTTTTTATGTCCATTTTTTATGGTTTTCAAGATATGGTTTTCACTTTTATCAGTTTTATTGTGCATGTTGGTTTATCCCATGGTTTTGTAGTTTTAGTTTAGAAATTATGGTTGTATCCTAATCCAAGGTAAATGTATTGGCAGTTTATGGATGTTACAAAACACACACACACATATATATAGTGTATTAATATTATAAAGTATAATATATTGAATAAACTTTTTAGTTTTCCTAGTTTGAGTTTCTAGGTATCTTTGTGTTAATGTGTGTATATGGCATTGTATATTTTATGTTTTATTAAGAATATATTTACAACAATTAGATATACAGGGTTAAAATCTACATTTAGAATCAACGCAGTTTTGGATTCAAGGGGATGGTTTGTGGCTAAGGGGTTTTCCTTGAGGATACTTTGTTATAGTGGGAGATTTGTAAAATTATTTCTTTTGGTGAAAGGAAATGGTGAGTATTTCAAAGATAAAGATCAAAAAATCAATGTGCATAGTTTTGAGTTGTGGAAGCTCAAAATGGATTATTGGTTAGTGGACAAAGATCATTGGATTACTATGGATTTGGGTACTGCACTGACAGGAATGTCAATAGAAGATTGGACCAAGTTGGATTGAAAGGAAAAAGGAATAATATAATTGTCTCTCAAATTGAACATCACTAAATATTTAAAGAGAATCCACAACGAAAGGATTGTGGGACAAGATAGGGCCTTTGAATCAATTTAAGTCCTTAGTGAACAAATTGTTCCTGTGAAAAGAGTTGTATAACCCGAGGATGAAGGATGGAGACTCAATGACAGATCATCTAAATACCTTCAATTCTATACTAAGTCAGCTATTATCTATTGATATTAAGTTTTTAGATGAAAATAAGTGTATTTGATTCTTGTGTTCTTTACTATACTTATGGGATAGTTTGGTTTTTTCCATAAGTAGTAATGCAACTACTTTAAGTTTCAATGATATAGTCTCACCCTTATTATCGAAGGAGATGAGATGAAAAAACACGGAAATTCAAAACATATGTGCTTTGTTTGTAAGAGGAAACTCCCATAATAGAAATAAAAATAAGTCCCCAAGTGAGAGATCTAAGTCTATAGAAATATCTAAATGTCTCGTAAAGTTCATTAAAGTATCTTGGATATGTGGAAAGGAAGGGCGTTAAAAGAAAACATGTAGAGCCAAAATTGTAGAGAAAGGTAAGAGATCTAATCATGCTCCTTCTATAGAAGCAAAAACTCCTTAGATGAAGGAGGGGATGTGGTACTTGGCTTCCTTAAGTACACATGTAGATCATGAGGCATGGCTAGTCAACTTAGGGGCATCCTTTCATATGAATCTTCACAGGGGGGAGGTTTTGTGAGTATGAAAGATATGATGGTGGTGATGTTTTCCTAGGAGATGATTCCACAACTAGAATCATAGGACGAGGAAAATTCAAGTTGAATATCATGAGTGGAAGGATTAAAACACTCCATGGTGTTTTGCATATCCTAATATTGGCTAGAAATTTGAATTTTGTAAGCAAGATGAACGATGCAAGTGTATAAATTTTGTTTTAAAAGAAAACTTTTAGGATGGTTTGAGGAGCAATGGCATTTTTGAGGGGATTTTGGGTTAGAACTCTATATAAGCTATTGATAAGCATTGTTATTGATGGGTGCAATTGTTCTATTGTTCTTAAGAGTAGAGAAAAAAAAAAAAAAAACTCATACAATCTCTAGAGAAAATATTGCATTGTGGAATCAAAGACTAAGACATATTAGAGAGAAAGGCCTTTGAATACTTCATGGTAATGGTATGATAAAAGGTATGCCTAATTTGTCTTTGTATTTTTATTCTTGTGAACATTGTTTCTATGGAAAGTAGAATGAAGTAATATTTTCCTCTAGCGTTATGAGGTTAAAGGAAATATTACAATTGGTGCACAATGATTTTTTTGGACCCATGTCAATTCCATCAATTGGTAAATATATGTATTATGTATCATTTATAGATAACTTCTTGAGGAAAAGATGGATATATTTCCCTAGGAATAATTCTTTCACAAGTTCAAAGAGTTTAAGGCTCTTGTGGAAAATCAAACAAAGAAGAAAATAAAGTGCCAAAGATAGATAATGGTGGAGAATTCCACATGAATGAATTCAAAAAATTATGTAAGAAGTGAAGTATAACAAGGTAGAAAACTACTCCATACACACCTCAATAGAATGAAGTTGCAGAAAGGATGAACATGACATTGATGGAGAAAGTAAGGAGTGTGCTTAATGGTGCTAGGTTAAGGCAAGAATTCTAGGTAGAGGTAGTGGGAACTGCATGTTACCTGGTAAATACATCAGTCTCATTAGCATTGGATGAAAAGACTTCGCATGAGGTATGGTCTGGTAAGAAACCATTTTTTTAAATCTCAAGGTATTTGGTTGTGAGGCTTATGTACACATTCCAAAGGAGAATATGGGTAAGCTAATTAAGAAATATTAAAAGTGTATCCTTCTTAGATATAAATATGGTTTGAAAGGTTATAAATTTTGGAACCCAAACACTAAGAAGGTTGTGTATAGTTGAGATGTATTTAGATAAATAAAAGTTGTTTTCAAATGAGAAATCTTACCAAGGGAGAAACAACCAAAGAAGAGTGAGTTTGAATTGAAGCACTGCATATAGGACTAAATTTGAATGACATTGTCCGACTATATGGTCCATACTATTACCAAGGTCAAGAAAAATGCCATTTTTTTCTTATTTTTGGTGCCCATGTTCATCACAATTATGATGACATATTTGTCGTGATTTGTAATTGCGGCATATGATTTCTAAGGTGTCGCAATTGTGATGACAGATGCTTTTCATCACAAATGAGATGGACAATGTTGGTGTTAGGATTACAATAATATGTTAAAATTAAAATTTAATTTGTGCTCTTATTAAAATTTCAATCATTGATAGTGCCACTTGTAAATTGTTCAAACAACAACAAAAAATTCTTACCAAAAAATCAAGACATAAAATAATTAAAATTTAATCCATATACACCACCACAATTCCATGCACAAATCTAGTACCCTTATACGCTTACAAAAGTTCCTCCTTCAAGTAACATTTCATGCAACATTCTCTACCACTCGCTCACATCTCCGTAGGATAAAGCAATCATTGATCACGGTATCAGCAATTTTACTGGGACCTTGTGAGTTCTTCATAAACCCTCATTCCAAGAAGCTCTGTTCTTCCATTGCAAACCCTTCGCAACAAACTTCCTTCGATCCCCAAAACCTTATCTACATAATTCTCGATGACAGAAAATATCCAGAACATCCCCAATTTGGTGATCTGAACTAAAAGAAACTAAGAGTCGGTTTCATTCCCCAATTTTCTTTCAAATTCAAACCCTAGAGTTCATCTAAAGGTATGTTTTTTCCTTCATTATAGAGCTTATTGGCCCTATTCATTGTAATTGGAGGATCCAACCACTTAATATTCAGATCTAGAAAATTAATAACAGATTAAATTTTTTAATAGCAGGTAGCTTGGTGTAATTAGCAATTCATACATGTGTGGATGTGATAAGAAGAGCCATTGGAGTTGATTATCAAAATTTTGACGCTAACGGAGTTTGAGAATAAATGAGTGTTGCCATTATGATACGAGTGTTGTCCTTGATGGCAACTCACTCACAAGTCAGTTCAGATTTGATAGAAGGAAACTCACAATGTAATAGGTCAATTCAGAGGTAATAGGGCATTGGTGCAGGAGAACAGGAAGCTGGAACAAAGGTCTACTGATCAGAATCAAGAATTTCAAGGAAAAGGATATTTTCAGATAGTTTAAGTTGTATACGCATGTTCACATTGTCAAAGCAGCATATACACGTACGTTCACAGAACAAAAAGAGCGTATACGTATACACACTCTTTCACAAGAGGAAAAGCGCGTATGGGTTGGAAAATCAAGGAAACTCGAGTTTAAAGAATACCAAGGGTCAATACCATGGTATTAGCCCACAATATTAAGCAGAGTAATGGTTTTTTGATCTCGTCCAAGAATACCACGGGCTCTAAGTGTTGTTTTAGTCTGAGGTATTGAGGAAGGCCAAAAACTATATGAGGAGAAGATCAAAGGACCAAGTGTGCAAGAAAAGGGTTTCTCAGGAATACTTCTATGTGAAGTATATTTTATGTTGCAGGGGCTATGACTATGATATGATCTGAAATATTTTGTGCACCTTGGATACAATGTCAGATCAGGATCATGAGACCTGAAATGACTTATCATTGTATGATCTGATAGTGGTTGGGCTAGATATGATTGCTTACACGTGTTATTCTTTAAATGTCATGATATTGGTATGTCTGAAGTATCGAATAGCAGCAAAGTTGTAAGTTAAATTTTGCAGATCTATACGCTGGTTCGCCTTGGTAAAGGCGTGTATACATGCAGGTTCGACTCTTCCAAGTAGTGTATACAAAAGAAAAGCATGTTATTTAGAAATAACTGATCTATCTGATCAGTGCTTTAGTTTTACCGCTGTCTGTAATGAATTCTTCTTAGATATGAAAGTAAAACTGAATGCATAAAGAGTTTGTGGCTGATTGATTGATTCACTAAGTGAGAAGGGTTATCCTTGCTGCTAACTGTCTGGATCTCTGTAAATTGACAGTAGATGATCAGAATATAATTGGTTGGTACATATTTGATTCAGAAGTTTGCATGATTCAGTAGTTTGAAAGGTATACACAGGTATTATTACAGGAAGTAGCATATACACGCAGGGTAGGTTCATTAAAGTAGCGTATACATTCTGATGTATGATTTTTAAGGTTGCAACTAGTTCTGAATGATTATGTAGGTTTCTGGGTTCAGCATAGTGTTCTGGTGACAGTGATCTGACTGCTTAGATTGACTGGTTGTTAATTGATGTAGTTATTATTATAGAGTTTGAGCTTCAAAGTTTCTAATGGGTCTAGTGTGAAAATTTTATGAAACGAGACCTTCATATTGTGTTGTTGTGTACCAGGGGCATCAAATCTGAAAAATAATGAAATGTGATCCCTGGAGGAAGAAAGAAGTTTGTAGCATTCTGTAGGTTGATGCCTACATACTAGTAAACATATCGGCTAGTACAAGAGCTACAGGTTTGTAGCTCCCTTCTAGTAGAAGCTGGAAAACGATAGAAGGTTGTAGCCTTCTACAGGTGGGTGTCTACATATTGGTATGAGTTTGCACCAGTACAAGATTTTAAACCGATTTTCTTTATATTAAGAAGACAGAGACGATAGTAGCAGGGGGTTTTTCTCCCGCATTGGGTTTCCACCTTAAATCTTGGTGTTCATGTGTGTTGATTGTGTGTGATGGTTTATTCTGTTATTACTGCACATATTTACCGTATAATAAGATATGGATACACTGATTTAAGATCAACACATGATAAATTAACTAAATCATAAGTTATCTGGGTATACGTTGGTTTCTTTAATCACAGTAGCGTGCACACGCAAGTTCACTTCAATAAAGTAGCGTATATAGATTTGATTGGGAAATGAAAGATTATTGAATTGTAAATAATTGATTCACCTCCCCCCCCCCCCCCCTCTCCTCGTATTATTTCCAAGAATGAGTTGGGGCATAGACTAAATTGATAGAAAGATTATCAAAGTTTGGAGGTATTTGTTCCATATCTGCAATGGGTTCAATTAAACCCATGTTGCAAACAAGTATAAATCTAGATTGGCAAATCAGATCAATTCAAGCAAGATGTTTTCTGGGTTTAAAGTTTGTAGGCAATTTTTATTTGGAGACTGATAATTGAGTTTACCTATCCTTTTTCTGCAACAATGAAATTTTAAGGGAATACCTATGGATTAGATTTAAAATCAATAGCTAGATATCACATTGGCATTCTTTGTCACTAGTCACTCATTGTTATGCAACTAGTTCACAAATAGATAGATCAACAACTTAAAATTGTCCTCTTCGAGGGCGAAACCTCATTTACATTACATAAATGAACAATTCTTGGACGATACAAATGATAATACCTCCTTGGTATATATAGGAGTCTAAGGGGTCACAATATAATCAAAGCCTACATAACAATAATAATGTAAGGGCACAAACAATAACAATAGTGGGCTTCTATGGGGCACAACAATAACAATATGGGGGATACATGTTGTAGATCTAACCTAGAAATATATGATAACAGAAATAACCCAAGAATAACAAGATAGAAATAGATAGAAATGCTTCTTTATTATCAAACCCTTAAGGTAGGGCAACACCATACATTCACTCCTTAAGGAAGGAGAATACTCCACAAGCCATATGCCTGTTCATACAAGACTATTTCTCTTCATATCTCTCCATGTGGAGTCTCTAGCCTCTATATAGGCCTCATACATACAATACCATGCATCAATACCATGGTTTACTCATACCATCAATTAATACCATGGGCCCCTTACATTATTATTAACTACTTGTGGTCCCTTACATGACATGGGTTAACCACCTTATTTATTACTATGGCCCATCCCATTATTACATTATTACCTTGGGTACCTCCCTTGGTACCCCATATTACCCCCCTAGGTATATAACATTGTAGTAGTCCCTAGTCTATCTATATGAGGTAAAATTAATTTTTGTCTTAACAACAGTTTGAAATATTAATTAATTAATTCAGTTGAGTTAATTAATTAAGGAAATTCGAATTTGAAATCTTTGTGAGCATGCACATGAGTTTCCTCCACTGATTGAGGGAATAAGCATGAGTTCTATACTGAGAGAATCAGTTGGCTTAGTTCTAACTAGTCAAGTCCAATTAGATTATTTTAACAAGTTGTTAAAATAATAAAATATAGTTTGTTAATGCTTGCATTCATGTGACAACTATTATTTTAGATAACTAAAGATTCACTCATGGATAACTATTGCATGTCAGATTTGTCAGAGACCCAGTTGAGATCAGATGTGGGACAATGTACTATCAGATGCTTAACTATTTCTAGTAAGTAGTTTTTGCATGGTTGAGGAACTAGTGTTCTCAAGGAATACATAGTTGGACCATTGGTTGTTTCTGGTATGTTGGAATTAATAGCATATGCTATTGCTATTATTTCCTAAGCAAACTACGTAAGGACCATAGGGAAAGCCTATATAAATAGGGCTTGGGTGGTTCATGGGGCATATCTTTATATTTCATTGAGAACTGAATAGCTTGAGAGCTAATTCTTCTTGTATTTTGAAGAGGATTTCCACTTGATTGATAATACATGGTTGGGGTTTTATGTTGGTGCTTTCCCCTAGATATATCTTTTGTTATGTGTGATTAATTCTCCTGATCAGTTATGCATGTTTCTACTTGATGTTGCTCATGATTTGGATTATGCTTCCGCTTAATGTTTTGTAGAAGTAGAACAAGTATTATGCTTTAGGACATTGCATATATCGGTTTGTTCTATAGGTGAAATTTCTACATGTTGTTACTAACTCCTTGATTAGGATTTCGGCTTTCATGCCTAGCATTTGATTTAATGTCTCAAGGAGCTTGGTCCTAGGAATGCTTATGGTTTTTGAATAAATGAAGCCAAAGTAGGACTCCTTTTTAGAAGATTAGCCTATTTTTTTTATCAGCCCCTTACGAGTTGTTCTTATTCATTTAGTGGCCTTCTTGAGCTTTTGTATGAAAATAATGTGCGGTTTTAGTGGGTCCCCAAAGGCTATCAATAAGGTAGAAAGGTATGAACGTTGTATCATGCCTTCCATGTAATTGAATCAATTTTATCGGGTCTCTAGCTGTACTGGGTTTGTTTACAAGGAAGTTCTAATTGCTAGTTATAAGACTACTTTGATTAGTAGCAGGTTTCTAATGCTTCAACGTCTGGATTTTATATTTGATCCTCATCAATGGGTGTAATAGTGACTAGCTCTCTATCTCGCTTTCAATAGAGCCTATAGTTCCCAAGGGAGATTATATCCATAGGATTCAATTATGGCAACCAAGTGTCTTCACCAACAATGTGATGTTAGAGTGAGAGGCCTGAGTGCTTCTTCTAATGAGGATGCTTTTAGTGCATAAGTGGATGATAGAGATCCTATGGGTATTGTGGATTATTGCAAATACGTGATGGCGATATATATGATTTTCAATTTACTGAGAATTGTCTTTCAAAGATGAGTTGTTCGAAGACAAAGATTGTAGGAGTGCGAAGATACATGAGGAAAAGACGTTCATTAGATATCTTAGTTGCTTGGAGTCAAGGGAGTGATTTTTGAGTCTTCCTATCTATATAAAATCTTTTTGCGTGAGGGACGAGTGACTGCCTTAGCATAGAAGTTTCTCCTGCAACATTTGATCCAAGATTTCTAGTGTCATTATTGTAGGCTTGTCTTGGTGTTTTCATATATTCTAGCCTCTACCAACAATAATGCTCTGAGTTACCATAACCAACCTGAGAACATATTGAAGGGAATGATCAACACATTAATTGACCAAGTTCAATCTAATTGTAATACTTCAGAATTTTATGAGGAAGACATAACATTTCATTCAAATATTTAGCACAAGATTAATGTCTCATAGGTTCTGTTATTTTTCATCTGTCTAGCCATACTAGCCAATAATCTTCATTATGGTTGTGTCATATTTTCCAATCAACTTTAAAATGATTTAGAATATAGAAAAATAGAAAAAATATATATTTTCATGAAAATGAAACTATAAGAACTGAAATAAAAAACTGTGAGAAATGAAAATAGAACTGCAAGAATGTGTTTTAATTGAAATAACGAACCTGGATATACTATCAAATGTTTTGTGATGGTTTGTCTCCAAGGCTGGCATAACATGCAACTTCAGCAGTGGTTGAACTTCTTTAATAGTTTTGTTGCACTTGAATTTAATTAGTGGTAAGGATGGACATGGATTGCAATCACTTCATTTTGAACGTGTGATCTGGATTTAATTTGATGTGATCCAATGGTTGGGAATTTGTTATTTGTTGATCCATGTGATTTGATCTGTTTTAATGAGAAATAGAATGGGTTGGGTGTCATTTATTGAACATGTGCTTTGATCTATTTTAATGAGAAATAGAATGCGTTGGGTGTCATTTATTGAATTTATTGAGTTGGGTGTCATTTATTGAATACAATGGGTTTAAATGTTGAACAACATAGCAGTTATGGCTGAGATACATTCACTTTTATTATGTGCAGGTATGGATATTTATTTTGGATACATAGCTTTAGTTCTAATGAGTGGGGGTTGAAGTGACTGCTACTTTGTACTTCTGGAAGAGACCATTTTGGTAGGATTTATGGTTTTATCTGTTTTCTAGTTGGGGCAATATGACTTGTACTCTTAAGTATTAAGATGCTATTTATGGAAAGTTGTGGGCCCAGTTAATATTTTGGGAAATTTTGGAGATAAATTAAAACATATTTGCACTTAATGTTATTTATTTTTGTTCAAATATTGGTTGCAAAAGTCTCAATTTCTTATGGTTTTGTGGCACTAGTACTATATCAATTACTGGTTCCTGCACAAAATTAGACATCTCTACCCTATATTTTCCCATATTATTTCTCATTGGTAGGGGTGTCAGTGTTTATTTCCGGACGATAACTCTTTATTATTAGTATTCCATTCTCTCTATGGGTGAGTACTTCTAGCTCCAAGTTTTGTATTTCCATTTTTGATTTGCACATTAATTTCTTGGATACCTCACCGCAGGACATTTATGAGTACTTTGGAAGGAGGTCCCTATGCTATGTCCTAGATCACGCGCAGTTGGTGGTGGTCGTTTTTGACATCTGGGACAAATACAACATTAATTATGGGATCATCTACCTATCTTTTGGGGTTCTCAATGGAACATATCCTTGACATGCTGGAAGCTAACATTTTTGTTCAGAAGGCATTTTGTTGTGTCACGTTGGATGCTGACTGAGACTATTCCCATCAGTCTCACTCGCGGGCTGTTGAGTCACATCCCTTGCCTGGTCTGAACGTGTTGCTTGTGGATTAGAATACACATGCTAACTATTTGACTACGGAGGACACTTGTCCACAACATTTGTTTTCTGGATTGTCGGGTCAGAGAGGGTGTCGAAACAAAACATTCAATGTGCTACAGAGACAAATTTGTTGAGTTGGTACATGAATTCCTATGGGATTGGGTCATGAGTCTTCAGACCCAGGCACTTGTTGGAAGGTGGTTTTATTTTTGTACTCGAGATTTGGACATGGTAGGGTGGGTAGCAACACAATGGGTGCCAATTTTGGGATACTCACCTAAGGTGAGAAAATTGTTGAATTTGTGGTATAGTTTCCACTTTCTACACAAGAAGGATTCTAATTGTATTCTTTTGACTCCATGGGTTCGAGGACAATGGTTTCTTTAGCTCAAAAAATGGTATGCATGGTTTAATCCACTCTTGGACACACCAAATAACAATCTCGTTTGGCTAAAACTAGTTGGTTTGCCATTAGAGTTCTAGACCCATTGTGCGCTGATAGAGATTTCTAATGTGGTGGGTTAATTTTTTTATATGGATGCTCAAGTATTGGGTGCTTGGGACAATCAAGTTTCTTGGATCCTGGTTGAGGTGAATTACACTGGGGTCTCCCCCAAAATATTGATTTGGAATGAGATTCTCTTCGCGGTCGGAAGAGGATTGAGTATTGGACCATCATGTTCAAATTATTGTTATGTCATCATACATGCCACCTTCTAGAGAGATGTCCTTGGTGATATCATGGTAGAAGAAATGCACACCACGACAATCAAAAACCTTATATGGACGTAGGATAGACACTTTGACATCCACTGCCGAATACTAAACAAGGTAACTCTACATCCTCTGATGAACCATTATTATTTAAGCAAATGTCTATTTCAAATCCCTCGGGATCTTTACCTTCTTCACCTACCCATTTTTCAGAATCTTTCCCAAAGGGGAATCAAACCTCTGCCCCTCTTTATACAAACCCATTGTCATCCATAATTTACTCAGTTTACTCGAAGTTAGTATGGCTCCTCCCTCGTCTTCTCCTCTGAGTTCCTTGGCCCCTCCCTCTCATGATGATACCTCTTGGATGCCTCCTTTGGAACCACCAAGATTTGGGCCCCCACTTTCGTCCTCACTTGTACCTTCCCTTGCCATTCATCTAACCCTCTTCCCCCTCCTCCCCTCATAATCCGATTGACAATGATCTTGAATTTTTTATGCTTAACCCTATGACGGATCTCTCCTCTTTTACCATTCACAAGGGTGTAGATAGGAAATCCTCTCCTGTAATCAATTCTGCATCAGCCAAAAACATCGCTTCTTGCCGCGGGGGAGTAAGGGCAGCAAACATTTTCACGAGAATTCATCTGGAAGACACCTATTCAGTGAATTCGTTTGATTATTTGATGTTCATATCCTTGATTCCCCTTCTTCTGGCAACCTTAGAGCAATTGTTCCCTATGATACTAGGCCATGATAAATATCTTATCATTCAATATGTGTGGCTTAGGGGACACCACGAAAATGTTGTCCCTGCAAAACTTGTTCTACTGTGTTCATCCTTTCATTATTCTTGTTCATGGGAGATGGTTGATTATGGGATATCCATTTCATATTTTCAGTCACTCAACCCATTTTGAAACATGGTAGCTATCATTGTGGCTCCTTGGGATCCAAATTGGTTGGACTTGAAGGCCCATAATTTTTTTGCGGTATTTTTCCTTTAGGGAACATTCGAGGTATGGTTGAAAAGATTCAAATTTTGAACATATATGCTCCATACGATGGAAGAAAAATTCTATGGGATAGGGTGGAGTCCTCATATCTATTAAATATTGGGTCACTGATCATTATTGGAGATTATAATGAAATTCTCTCCATGGAGGAGTGTTGGGGAATGAAGTGTCAAGATGATCCCCTTGTCGACCGATTAACCGCTCTCTTTGATGAAAACCATTTGGTGGACATATGCCCTGACCCAATCGAGCCTACATGGTAGAATGGTAGATGTGGAAGTGAGTATATTGAAAAAAGATTAGATAGATTTATGGTTCACCAAAATCTATTTGAATTTTTTGGGAATTTTTAAGATCTAGTGTTGAGAATACCTTCATCTCTTATCACTGCCTGATTGTTCTTCAGTGGCATGCGAAGTCGATCAGGGAGGGTATAACTTTGAATCTTAACATGATATGGCTTGAGGATGATGATTTCAATAAATTGGTAACAAGGGTATTGAAATCATATGAGACACTTTCGGGCCGACCAACCATGGAAAATATTACTATGAAATTAAAGCACCCAAAGAGCTAGGTGTGAATATGAGAATGACAGAAAAGGAACTACAAGGAATTGAAAGCACTAGTAGAGGAGATTAGAGAAATTGGGGAAATTTTGACAATAATGCCACTCACTCCACATATATTGAAAAGGTTGAAGACATTGGAAGAGAGGAAAAAGTGAATTCTGGGAATTTAGGAGACTACATGGAGATTAAAGAGGAGCAATTTTGATTCATGAGGGGGATAAAAACACAAAGTTATTCCACCATTTTGAAAATCATCAGAAGAATATGAACACTATATGGTGGATTAGGGGGGCTAATGGAAATTATATTTACTCAAATGCGGAGATCCAAAAAGAAGCGGTTTACTACTTTCAGAACCTTTTCAAAGCCAGGGATGAGGTGCATATAGAAAACCTTCTTTGTGGTGCAGGGGAATATCCTTCAATGTTTGAAAATGAATAAAATGATGCACTCTATAGACCGGTCACCTATGAGGAAATTCTAGCGGTACTGAAATATTTTGCTAGGGATAAATTCCATGGCCCTGAGGGCTAGGTAATTGAGATTTTTTTGCATTTTTTTGAGCTCATGGGACAAGATTTTTTCGAGCTAGTAGAAGAGTCCCAAATCAAGTGTAGAATTTTGAATAATATAACACTTATTCACAGAGATTATCCTGATTATACACTATTTGAGGAATGCATGCATAATACATAACCTCCTCTACCATTGATCATCAATTTGTGGAATTAAAAAAAACAATTGCATGCACACATTGAAACATCAATCACACATATCAACACAATATGTAATGGGGAAAGCATACAAATGAAAACCCCCAACTATCTATATATTATAATGATAGAGAACATGTAACAATACATAGTACAATAATCCTCACAAGTACTCAGTACTATATCCACATGCTACACACAAACTAGCTCAGATTTGAACAAGTCACGGGTTCAAATCTCCTCCACTGTTTACCTGCCTCTACTGCACAATCCAAATTGAGAATAGATCAGATCCAAGTTTGAATTCCCTTGGCTTGTACTACGTAATCCTCATTGGCAATCTCAATCAATGATTGTGCAAATCTCATGCACAACTATAGTCACAACTGATAGTAGTCTCACCCTTTCACCCAACTCTAACACTTGTCTCCACTGAACCGTCCATGCACTGAGTTAACTGATGTATTCTTTAGTTGATTTATGAGTTAATAATCAGTGAATTAATTAATAATTAATTCACACTACTCATCACTAGTGTATTTGTTAGTTAGACTAAAGACAACTAGTTCAACTAAGTCAAACTGAAAACAAATCCATCAACTCCTCAATCAACTCCACCAAACTCAACCACTTGAGTTATAACTGGAGTCCATCATGCAATAGCTCAACTAACCCATAGGAAAAGCGTATTTCCTTCTGGAAGTTGCATGTTCCACATCCGAAGCTCGAACTGAAGTGCTGCAAGAGGATAAGATAATGTTTATAGTCCAAATATTATTAAGAGCTAATAATATTCGACTTTTCTATTTTTTGACTAGCAATCTAAAAATAGACTTCACCCATATGTCTAAAAATAGAGGTCCATCTATTTTTACCAACATGACCAATCATCCATAAATAGCATCCTGCAACTCATAGACCATGATGCATATGTCTAAAAATAGACATAGTCTAAAAATAGACTTTGCGCCAAAAATAGCCTGCTGGCCCACTTAGTGAAGGCGACTTCTTTTCACTAAGCTCCATCATCTTGTTGCATTTTCAACACTCCCTCTCAACAAGATATGGATTATCTGCAACCCCTATCCTGCCTCTATGGTATTCGAATTTGCTCCTGGTGAGCGCCTTCGTCAAGATATCAACATCCCGATCCTTCGTGGGAATGTATGAAAGTAACATGATTCTTTGCTGCACACAATCTCTGATATGATGGTACCTGATGTCGATGTGCTTGGATCTATCATGAAATACTGGATTAGCTTAGAGTTTAATGCAACTTTGGTTATCACAATAAATCAGAGTAGGCTCCAAGTGTGACCCGAACATCCCGACCAAGATCTTCCTCATCCATATAGCCTCACATGCAGCCAAACTTGTTGCCATATACTCGACCTCTGCTGAACTGAGTGCCACGGATCTCTGCTTCTTGCTGTACCAAGAAACTGTTGTCGACCCGATACTGAAGATCCCTCCAGATGTGCTCTTTCTATCCATTGGGCTCACTGTTCAATATGCATCCGTGAAGCCACATAGCGTCACCTCATCCTCCTGTCTGTACCACAATCCATATCCCGATGTGCCTCCGAGATAACGCAATACATGCTTGCTTTCCTTCCAAAAGAGCTTGGTTGGCTTAACCATAGCTTGTGAAAGCTGGCTAACAGCATAGCATATATCGGGTTGTGTATTAACCAGATACATAAGCGACCCCACCAACTGTCAATAAACAGTGGTATCCACTACCTCCGCTGAAGTAGCATCCTCCTTCCTCCAACCTCCAGGAAGAGGAGTATCAATAGGCTTGCAGCCATGCATGTTGAACTTCTCCAGTATCTCCTGGGCATACTTACCCTGAGAAACAAATAGTCCATCACTGCGCTGCAAAATTTCCAATCCCAGGAAATAATGAAGGAGGCCAAAGTCCTTCATCTCAAACTCTCTAGCAAGATCCTCCTTGCATGAAAGTATCAACATCTCATCTCCCATCAAAATCAAATCATCTACATAAAGTACAATGATTAGAAACTTACCCTCCACCACAATATGGTATATGTTAGGATCCGCCTCACTCTTGGAGAATCCAAGTCCGGTGAAATAACTGTCTATTTGTGTGTACCAAGCACGAGGTGCTTGTTTCAACCCATAGAACACTCTCTTGAGCCTGCACACATGCGACTCACTATTGAAGATCTCAAAAACCTTTGGGCTTCTCTATGTGCACCTCCTCCTCAATGACTCCGTTGAGGAACACAGTCTTCACATCCATCTGATGGATGTGCCACCCCATCTGCGTTGAGAGAGAAAGAATCGTTTGTATGGAAGAATACCTTGTGACAAGTGCAAAGGTCTCCTCATAATTGATCCCCTCTATCTGCGAGAAGCCTTGGGCAAAAAATCTTGCCTTGTACTTCTCCACACTCCCATCAGCTGCCTACTTCACTTTGTAGATCCATCTTGAACCCACCACTGATTTCCCTTCCGGTCTTGGGACAATCTCCCATGTACTGTTTCTAACAATCGAATCATACTCTTCCACCATGGAATCTACCCATGCGGGATCCTCCATAGCTTCCTCAAAAGACGATGGCTCAGTCACGACACATTTGCTCACAAGAGCCATGTATCCAGTGTATCGATCAGGTGACTGTCTCTCTCTGCGTTGTGCTGTAGGTGGTCCTATAACCTTCTCTGCATCTTGAGCCAGTCGCTCAGCTTCTGTAGTGCGCTTTCGCCCTCTGATGGTTGGTGCTACATGAGTGGTCTCTTCCACTCCATGAACTTCATCTTGTGGCTGATATACATCCTGAAGCTCATCCTTAAGAAACACTTCATGTCTTTCTCCTCCTGAAATTTGATATCCCGTTGCACAACAATCTTGCGACTATCTGGCAAACACACACGATAGTTGTGGGGCGTATCAGTGTACCCCACAAATATCCCAACCTCTACGGTCGGCTCCAGCTTCTTCATGGCATCCTTCATCACATGCATGTAAAAAGGAGAACCAAAAATCCTCAAATGGGAAATATCAAGCCTCTTACCATAATAAGCCTCCTCGGGTGTACTCATGCCAAGTATCTTGTGAGGACAATGGTTCTGCACATATACTGCAGTATTGCATGCCTCAGCCCACAAGTGAAGGGGTAGGCCTTGATCATGCAACATCGCTTGTGCAGCACCCACAATCGTTCTGTTCTTCCACTCAGCAACCCCATTCTGTTGTGGGTTATGGGGAGCTATGAGCTCTCTTCGAATCCCTTCTGCGCTGCAGAAGTCATTGAACTCGCTAGAGATGAATTCACCACCATTGTCACTCCTAAGAGCCTTCACCTTCTTCCTAGATTCCTTCTCAACCAGTGATTTGAACTCACAGAACTTTGAGTATGTCTCACTCTTCTTCTGCATGAAGAAGATCCAGCACTTTCGAGAGAAATCATCAACAAAGATCACATAGTACCTGTGCTTTGCTGTCGAAGCTACTGAGAAAGGTCCACATACATCTGTGTGAATTCTCTCAAGGATCGTCGTGGCACGACTATCCTTCTCGTGAAAGGTGAATTTCACAAAATTTCCCAAAGCACACCCCTTGCACTGATTTGGCTGCGCAAGAGTGCCTTTAGGAAGCCCAATAGAAATCTACGGTGGTATCTTCAAGGCTCCATGGTGAAGGTGGCCCAATCTCCGATGCCATAGCTCGCCATCATCCCGGCTCACCACTCCTTCTGCCTTGCATGCCATTGCTGTGCAACCATCTACATGCAATTGATAAAGGTTCTTGACTCGAACCCCTATCTTCCAGGTTTCTCCAGTTGCCTTACTACGCAGGAAATCCTTTCCCTCGCTGAAGACAACATCATATCCCTTGCCTTCTAACATCGCCACAGAGATAAGATTCTTCTTCAATCCTGGAACATGCATCACTTCCTTTAATACGAAGGGTTTACCAGACTCCCTCTCAAAGGAAATGGTATCGATACCGGTCTCACTGTATCTACCATCATCACCCATCTTGATGTGCACTCCAAGATCTTTCTCATCCAGATCAGAAAACAAATATCGATCTCCTGTCATGTGAAAATACGCACCACTATCCAAGAGCCATACTGATCCCATCACACTTGATACCAAGCATGTGATTAGTGAAAAATCCAGCTCAAACTTCGAGGCTAAGGCCTCTCCCGCTGCAGATCCAACAACTTGCTTATTTTCTTCTTCTGCAGACAATTTTTGGCATATAATCCGTGCTGGTGACAGTGAAAGCACTTCACCTTGGACATGTCCTGCTTCTTGCCTTTCGCACCGGAATGAGAAGCTTTCTTGTTCTTCCCCTTCTTTGCTTTGGAAACCAAAGCACAATTTTCTTCATCAGATGCCTTTGATGAAGATCCATCCTTGGTATTCTGCCTGATCTCCTCTTGCACAATATCAGACCAAAGTCTCTCCCATCCTGGCAATTTCTCTCGACCATTGACAGAGTCCTAATAGGAATTCCAACACTTCGAAAGACCAAGGAGATCCAAGTTCACCAAGTCCTAATCATCGACAGTCACCCCCACACTTCCCAGCTCATCCCGGCATTGGGTGAACTTCGTGAGATACTTGGGCATACTGTCTCCTTTCTCACACTTAATGTTTCTAAGTTTATCTGTCAACGCTTTCCACATCAAGTATGGAGAAGCCTTTCCATGCAGGCTGGATACAATGTGATCCTTCACGCCCTCCAACAGAATCCTTCGACACTTTGCTATCTTCTTTTGCCAAGCCTCAACTTGAGCAGCATTAGTAGGCTTTGGGACTTGAGCATCTATGAAATCCTTCAACCCATTGTCATCCAACACCGGCTCCATCCTGTCTTTCCATGGAATATAATTCGAGCTGCCTTCCAGGGCATACTCCAATCGCAATCCGTTAAAAGACATTTCAACTTCGACACCAAGAAAACATTGTTGAAAATTCGAATTCCACTAGCTCAAAACTCAACCACTTCTGAACTAAAATTCGTGAGAACAAAGTATTTCTCGTACAGAGATTGACTGTATGGGAATTTACTGGATATCTCACCTTCCAAAAGAAGGATGAATCCAGAGGCTACCTAGCCCGATTACGGACTCTACCTGAAGAAATAAAATGTAATCACTTTCTGAATAATAGATCTGATGATCAACTTTTCTCTGATACCATGTAGAAATTTGAATAATATAACACTTATTCACAGAGATTATCCTGATTATACCCTATTTGCGGAATGCATGCATAATACATAACCTCCTCTACCATTGATCATCAATTTGCAGAATTAAAAAAAAAAAACAATCGCATGCGCACATTGAAACATCAATCACACATATCAACACAGTATGTAATGGGGAAAGCATACAACTGAAAACCCAAAACTATCTGTATATTATAATGATAGAGAACATGTAACAATACATAGTACAATACTCCTCACAAGTACTCAGTACTATCTCCACATGCTACACACAAACTAGCTCAGATATGAACAAGTCACGGGTTCAAATATCCTCCACTATTTGCCTACCTCTACTGCGCAATCCAAGTTGAGAATAGATCAGATCGAAGTTCGAATTCCCTTGGCTTGTACTATGCAATCCTTATTGGCAATCTCAATCAATGATTATGAAAATCTCATGCACATCTATAGTCACAACTGATAGTACTCTCACCCTTTCACCCACCTCTAACACTTGTCTCCACTGAAATGTCCATGCACTGAGTTAACTGATGTATTCTTTAGTTGATTTATGAGTTAATAATTAGTGAATTAATTAATAATTAATTCACACCACTCATCACTAGTGTATTTGTCAGTTAGACTAATTACAACTAGTTCAACTAAGTCAAACTGAACACAACTCCATCAACTCCTCAATCAACTCCACCAAACTCAATCACTTGAGTTCTAACTGAAGTCCATCATGCAATAACTCAACTAACCCATAGGAAAAGTGTATTTCCTTCTGGTAGTTGCATATGCCACATCCGTAGCTTGAACTGAAGTGCTGCAAGAGGATAAGATAATGTTTATAGTCCAAATATTATTAAGAGCTAATAATATTCTATTGTTCTATTTTTTGAATGGCAATCTAAAAATAGACTCCGCCCATATGTCTAAAAATAGAGGTCCATCTATTTTTACCAACATGACCAATCATCCATAAATAGCATCCTGCAAGTCATAGACCATGATCCATATGTCTAAAAATAGACTTTGCGCCAAAAATAGCCTGCGGGCCCACTTAGTGAAGGCGACTTCTTTTCACTAAGATCCATCATCTTGTTGCATTTTCAACGTCAAGAGACACATTTTGGGATCTATATAGTCTACTTTCATTCAGACTGATATCTTTATGAAATTTAATTTACAAGCTCATCTCAAAAGTCATTGCGGAGCAAATCAAGGGGACACTCTTGGTCCACATTTCCAGAGAACAATTTGGATTTCTCCATAACAGGTCTATTCATGATGCCATAACTATTTCTCAGGAGTGCATACATACTATTCAGACAAAAAAGATGGAAGCAATAGTCATGAAGGTCGATTTACAAAATGCTTATGATTGTGTGGACTGGTCTTTACTTTGGATTATACTTTTGAAGATAGGGTTTGCAATACATAATGTGGAGTGGATTACGACATGTGTGACAAAGGCATTGTTTGATGTTCTCATTAATGGATACCCAATTGAATTTTTCCGTGCGGGTAGAGGACAATGACATTGATGCTCCTTATCACCCCTCCTCTTCATCCTTGTCGTGGATGAAATTAGTCGAAAGATAAACTTGGAAAAAGATATGGGGAAATTTAGGGGCTTGAAAGTGACATGAGAGGGTAGTATCACACACATTTTTTATTATTATAATATTTTTCCATTTGGGATGATTTCCAGGGTACAATGGGAGGCATTTCACTACATCTTTCATCATTTCGATGAGGCTTTAGGACTTATTGTAAATAAGCAAAAGTATCTTCTTATCTTCTCATATGGGAACCCCTAAGATATAAACCATACAATTGGCATTTTTGGCATGGGCACTAAGTCATTACAGGAAGATTTTATCTATTTAGGATTTAGTTTGAAGCCTAAAAACTAGAGATTGGGGGATTGAACTTGGTTACTCACTAAATTTCAAAATAAGCTCAATTATTGGGCTCACTGTTGGCTCTCTCTGGGTGGGAGTTCATTCTGATACAATTTGTCCTCTAACAATAGGAAATTTATTGGATGCATTTGTTTAGTCTCCCTGCCAACATTATTTCCAAGATCTTCTCAATTTTAGCCCGCTTCCTATGGTCCGACACTAATGGGGATCGAAAATTTCACTTGGTTAAGTGGAGCTTGATATCCAGTCCTAGAGAACTTGGTGGTTGGGGTATCCTGAACATCCAGGTCTATGGTTGGTCACTGTTAATCAAGTCCCTTTGGTGGGCACTATTTGGTGAAGGCATTTGGAAGGAGATTCTAGCAACTAAACATCATAAGAAGACTATCACCGAACGGATTAGGATGGGGAAGATTGGAAAAAGGAAGGGATCTTACATTTGGTTGGGTTTTTAGAAGATCAAACTTTGGTTCATGTGATGGATAAAATGGTCATTTCGTAGGGGAAATATAATTATCATTGGACGAGACAGAATTGTGGGTTTATCAAATACCACTCGGCTTATAGAAGGAACATTGGTGGCATTACATTAGAGGTGTTTTTTTTCTCTTGGATCAAGTGATTCGAAGGTGGAATGGAGCACATCTAACATGGACAGATGTTGAACAAATTGGGTTATATAGGCATGCTTCTCAAGAATGGAACCTATATGTCAACAAATTAAAAAGGGTAGGACTATGTGGGAGTATAGGAGGAGACGTACTTTCATGGGATGGAATCCTCAAAAAATGTACACAGGAATCTCACTCAAGTTATTATACCAACACCATGGTTTCTCACTATTTGGAGATCGAACGCCCCCATAAAAATTATTCTATTTATATGGATGGTGTGGAAAAATATAATTTTAACTTGGGATTATCTTTGCAAGCAAGGTATTCAGGGTCCTAGATGGTGCTCCCTATGTGGCATTGAGAATGAATCAGCCTCACATCTTTTCCTCCATTGCAACATTTCCCTACAAGTATGGTCCTAGATTCTCTCTTTCTGTAAGCTCATGTTTAGACATTTTCTTTCCATTGAACAATGTCTATGGTGGGGCTTGACCAGTGCAGGGTTACATAGATTCATTCTGCTGTTTATATTTTGGGAAATTTGGAAGGCTCGAAACCACTTCATATTTCGATAGATGTAGGTTAATGTTTACAGGATATGTGCTAAAGTTATTTCATGGATGGAGTTCATGGAACCTTGTATGTCGTATTCCAAGGAATTGTCTTCTCAATACTTGCCTCCTTGTATTTACTTTTTGGCTAGATTTTTCGACAGATCAGGCACAACAAGCATGTTGGGGATGTAGTGTATCATTGTGCATAAGTGAAAACTCATGCTATAAGTTACACTGGTATGGTGGGACATATATAAATTCCAAGGTGGAAATTGTGGCCCTACGGGGGCTCCTCTGGTTTTCCATGGGAAAATCAATGCTAAATATCCATGTCTACGGAGACTCAAATTGGGTACTACAACATTTGACCCTCCAGATCTTCGAGGATGGAGGGATGATATGAATGCATTAAGACAAGCCTCTATGAGTTTTTTCATACAACATATCTTTAGGGAATCAAACAGGATTGTCGACTTTCTATCAAAAGTTGGTTTAAATGATACAGAAGGATACACATTCTATATTTATATCTCTGATGATGAAGTGTGGGAAGAAGGAAGCAATGTTATCCCATATCCATGCGTGTGTTTGGAACTTATTGGTTTTTTCTCTTATTCATATATGGTAGGTGATATTTTCTAGTTTTCGGTTTATTTTAGAATACATATCTTAGATGAATGCTACTTTTATTTATTTTTGTAGAGGGTATGATTTGCATAGTTATTGATTGGTATAATGATCATCTAAATGACATATATCATAGTTATGAATGATGGGAACTATTATCTCTATATCATAGAACAAAATGTAAATGGTTTTATGTTTCTAATTGATATGAATGTGGAATATTAGTTTTCTATGCTAAGATCCTCATCAGAATACAAAAATGTGATTTAGGTTTGTAC
Organism: Pinus taeda; assembly: GCA_000404065.3. NCBI lineage: Eukaryota > Viridiplantae > Streptophyta > Pinopsida > Pinales > Pinaceae > Pinus > Pinus taeda. The sequence continues at coordinate 25,759 of APFE031074224.1, forward strand.
TCCAAAATAACAAGTAAAAACATGAGTTTTTATGTGTATTTTCTTATGTTAATTTCATGAAAAAATTTAAACATGAAATCAAAACAACGAATGGAAGCATACATCAATCAGTAATACACTAGCCTTTGTTAAATGAGTTCACCCCTCCTCGGCTATATGATGTAGGAGCATTCAGCTCAGAAGAATCATTGTATTTTAGTAGACATAGCAAGGTCTTGTGTTTTAAGGAAGTTGGTTTCCTAAATGTTGAATTAATGTACTTATTAAGGTTTTGAGTGATTTTAATGAGAGAAGTTAGAATAGGGATTTAATTAAGTATAGTGAGGCATATTTGTAAATGTTCTCAAATGTTGGAGAACATGAGAGATTTAGGATAGTTGAGAGATTTGAGAATCAGTCGTAAATCTTAGATTAGGAGTTGGTTTCATGATTTGTGGATTAAAGAGGATCCTTTGGGATAAATATGAGCTTTTAGGATTTTGTTGAGAAGTTTATGGATCTAAACCAGGAATTGGTTATAGAATCCTTTTGTATAAATGTAAGCCAAAAAGACAAAGAAAAATTTAGTCAAGTTAGATAGTTAGAGGTTGTGAGTTAGAGGTTTGATTGTAAGCCTATGGGTAGGTAGGAAAACAGAGGCCATTGATGCAAAAGATCAGGCCAAGGAGAGAGTTCTTATGTAAATACCTGTTTATTAATACAACCAACTGGAGTAAGTTCTGTGTAACAAAGGTTGCAGGTGGAGTTCAAGTAGAATATAGAGAAGAAGTGATATGAAGGATCGTATTGGATCGCTTGAATCCATTCAAAGGATCATAGTCGAGATTCAGGAGGGACTGTGTTAAGAGCATGCAAAGTTAAATCAAGAGGGAGTTGTGTTGCAGGACAACTAAATACTGAAACCTTGAAGTAAAACTCGAAACCATAGAAACACTAAGAAATGGCATAAAAATGACGTAAAGGGAAGGTCAAAGAAATGAAGTGACGATGAACGAGAACCATTGGATCCTTGAGATTGACAGATATTAGTGGTAGAAGAAAATGGTAGAGGAATAGATCTAGATCATCAGACTGACAAATCCATTAGATCAATGGTGATCAGAAATTGCGGGAGCTAGGAATGTATGGATTTCTTCATTGTGGTTGAATCCCCATGCTCATTCTTAGTTTTCGATCTCATTTTCAAACTTTTCGGTCACAGTCAACTGCGGGGGTTAATCCAGTTTTAATACGTGTGCTAGTTGAAGTCCCACAAATCATAGATTTGATGGCCTCTTATATCTAACAACCATCACATGCCATTCAGCTCGTGCAATAGTCAAGGAAGAAAGTGGTTTTATCAGCGAAGCCATTTATCAGATAGAGAAAAAGTGGTAAGTGGTAATTCGGGTTGGTCACCTGATTCCATTTATCGAATGACACGTAGCACACTGCAGGAGAGAGAAAATCACTTTATTGAGTAGGTAATTCTCATGCAAGTGGCTCACTCGATATCGTTTTTAACCATTGGATCAAGTGTGCTTTGATCAATGGTGGGGGATCGTCGATTAGTTTCAGATCACAATATTTCATGAGTGGATGAACCTTGGCCTTAAGAAAATGCGATTTGTGATGTGCGATGCTTGGGTGTATCATAAACCATCAGATTGAAGGGTGAGATCAAGGGTGAATATTGAAACCAATAAGGCTTGGGCCTGAGCAGACCCGAGAAGTTTATCAACACAAGTTAAGTGATTTGAATTCTGGCGGATGAATGGTTTTAAGTGGTGATACGATGCAATAGCCATTTACTTGATGGAGTGAAATCAATGGTGGAGGTTGAATGCGATAAAGGTGAGCATTGAAAAATGTGTAAGGTCTTGGAATGACGAAAAGGTAAGGCTTACGTGTGTTTTATGTGTATTTCTATTATATAAGAATTATAATATAAATAAAGCAAATAATGGTTTTATGGGTTAAGTTCAAATATAACCAAAGTTAAGAGTGGGGTTTGGTTAATATGCACGGGGTATAGAATTACCAAAGCTTATGAGGGTGAATAAAGTTCCGTTGGAAAGGTTAATGAAGATTTAGACTATTGAATAGTCAAATATAATGTTTCCACATAAAACTTAACTAAGAACATTAAACCTTGGTTTAAGAAGGTTTTCACCATGGATCAAGTGATTAAGGCCTGGGACCAGTGACATGTAATTTTATTTGCATAATGTGGGTATTGTCGGCTTAGCCCGGCATCAATTTGGTACCAAAGTAGCACAAATAAATTCTATGTGAAAATTTCTTTGAATTTTATTTTTATTTTTATTTTTTAACTATAACGGTTATATTAATTATTTAAACTCGGTTGGGTCGAGGCCAAAAACAACCATCATTACAATATTCAGAAATACTTTTAGCTGTAGATATCTTTTCCTTACATAGGTATAGATTTACTCTAGATTACGGGATTGGGATCCATGTAGATTCTTCATCATTCTTACTAAAATCTCCTTGTGGCAGGAGGCATGCTTGGTTTGCTTTCGCTTCTGCTACCTTATTTGAGCCATGTAGAATATGGAAAAGAAGGTAGGAGGATAAATCTTGGAGCACGTATCTCAGCCTTTGAACTGTCTTGTTGAGTGTCAGATTGCTAAAGTGGTCCTCCGAGTTTAATATCTTTATCAAAAAATTTTGAGTCCTTGAATACTTGTATTTCCTTATTTCCTTTTTCACATGCTATCTGACAGGATTTTAGCAGCCCGAGGATTTATGCTTGGTTGTTAGTTCTCTATCCAAGGACCCAGCTGAAGCCATCTTCTTGATTCCCTCCGAGGAGTAGATCACTCCACCTGCTCCTACTATTCCTGGATTACCTTTGGAGGAACCATCAAAAAATATTATTGTTTTACCCTTTGAAAAGAATTTGGAATAGAGTTATGTTTTAAGATGTGTATGCAGGCAAGAAGATGTCATATTTTAATCTGACAAACAGTAGGCACACAGAGATAATGTGTAGTAGAACTTGCAAATGAAAAAGAAATAGAGGACAATCCATTCAAAGTGCTGGTGAATGGTAGGAACAAGATCATGAAGAGGTCTTGAAGGTGAGACGATATCTTTGTTTTAATTTGATTTGAAGATTGGAGAGTGTGTGGTCTTTATATTGATCATGTAACAGCATAAGAAAGTGATAAGATTGCAGCAACCTAGAGCAAGGAATGCTCAATTGGCTCAGAGGAAAGAATCTTATTGAGGCATATGTAGCAAGAAGGAGACTTGTTACTGTAGGGGCTCACAAAGGAAATTCCACAAAGGATGTCGATAGAATTGCTAAGTAATGAAGGAAGCTGATAAGACTTTCTAAGTGAAAGAAGAGATGGTCAGAACCAAGTATTTCATTGTGATTGAAATACAAGAGGACAATTGTTTTCTTAAAAGGTGCATATGAGTTGAAGCCTAGAAGGAGAAGAAAGAAGTGCTTAAAAGAGGTTCTAGAGATAGAGAACCAAGGGCTTGCCAAAAGACCAAGTATAGAGGAAATCTTGGTGAGGTAAGTGGCAGCAGGGAGGACTTGTTGTTGCAGAGGCTTTAGTGCAGCTCCCAGTGAGTGAGTGAGGGACTCATAGAGATGGAGAAGAAGATGGCTACTGATAGCCACAGTACATGTTGAGGAAGACCACAACAGAAGAAATGTGAAGAAGGAGGATGCCAAGGCAAATGGCAAGAGGATGAGTCAAGAGGAAATTGACAAAGATATTGCTGAGATGAAAGAACAACTCAATGTATTAAGAATGATACTTGAGGAAAACCAAAGACTAGGTTGGGTATTAAAGAAGAAGCCAATGAAGTGGTCTAAGTTACAGAGAACGCTACAACAGAAGCAAGTAAAGTGGCTGATGGAAAAACTCAAAGAAGCTGAGTTGGAAATGGAAGTTTTCATTTGTGGACCAGAGCAGGGTGAAGTTCTGGGTGAAGAATAAGGAATTATTGATGATTTTCTGAATTGTTGGACAAATGCAGCCCAATAGAAGAATGTAAAACTTTATATTGTTGAATCTAATAATCTTGATGTGATTACGGGTTTTCCAGAGGATGAGCAATATTTTGAAGATGTGAAAAGTATGGAAGAGTATCTTTCAAAAGATAAAAACTCTGAAGTAAAGAATGATGGAGAATGTCTCTTGAATGAGAAAAGCAGTGAATTATTGCAATAGAAATAATTTAGTAATACAGTGATGTTTGAAGTTGTGACAACACAGGGAAAATTTCTTGTGAAAGGAGATGAAATTCAGTTTGAAGAACTGATATGTGAAGCAACAGTTGAGACTCTTGAACCTTGTAATTTTCAAACTGATAAATTGTGTATAGATGCAGGAATCATAAGTAATGATGAAGTACTTATGAAGTGTCATAGAGAAATTGAATTGTTGGACTATTTGCTGGGAAATTCAGAGTATGATAGTGTGATTACGGAGGAAGGAGTTCACTATAGTGGACAAGAGCAGAAAGACATCATTAGAGCAGATGATGTGGAGGGGAGACTAACTGATAGTCTTGAGGGTCCATTAGAGAATTCTTTAAAGAGGTTGAATCAGCATACTAATGTGATGATAGAAGAGGAGCAATCATAGAAACATACTAAAGTGTTGCCAAAGGAAGAAGAGGCACTGAGGCCTTATGTTTTTTATGTTAATAATTGTTTTGTGAGTGCAGGTTTAGTTGCATATGCTGGAGAAAATTTGGCACAAATGAGTAGCCAAATAAAGATGGAAGAAGAGGATTATGTGGAAGAATTTAATCCATGGAATAGGGATGTTCAATTGTTGGAGAGAATGCTGGAAAGTCAAGATTCAATGTAGAAAGAGACAATCATGAAAGAGGGTAAGGATGAAAGGGAGGTAGTAAGAATGAGAGAAAAAGTAAGAATAAGCAAAAAAAGAGTAAGAGTAAGAATTCGAGAACCTCAAAGAGAAGAACAACAGTTTGAAGAGTTAGTAAATAGTAGCTATTGGGCTGTTAATATGTCAGTGTTATTATCACTTTTGAACGCTTATTCCACCCATTTCTACCATTCTTTATCATGTCATTTATCATAATTTATCAGATAATTCTATTTTATAAGTTTATGCTCTTATGGATAAATATTATTTCTTCTCCTTTATTTTTAATAAATTGATTATTATGCATGCTTTTACCAATGGTGGTTTATCAATAAATTTGTTCACCATTTTAGCCTCCAAGATATTTTCCAGATTGAAGATTTCATCATTAAATGTGCCAACTCAAATTCGTTGGAATAAGAAGTAAGAATTTTGTATTGAACGGTTCAGGCAAATGGAGAAGAATTTGGAAAATCCGAGACATGGGTTTTGTCCAAAATGGACCAAATTAGTTTTTTGATGAGTAGTTTTCCAAAATTCGGTTCGTACTAAGAGAAACAGAAGGTTCTTTGAAGACGTTTTTTCTCAGATTCACTGTTGTGGCTGTTTTCCAAATTATCTCAGCTGCAACACCAAATTCGAACTGTTCCTATTGAATATTGATGGAAAGATATCTTAGATATGATCTTGCTAATCAATTTGTTGAAAACAATCCAATTTTGTAATAGAAATCATATTGTAATCATATCTATTGTAAATTCTCTCTGCTCTCTGTGTATTTAAATGAGAACAAAGTTCAAAGAAGGGGATGAAGGGGATTCATGATGGATGATTAGAGAGAGAATTAAATGGGTAAGTAGATTAGAGATAGGATATGATAGGATAGGATAAGAGGAAAGAGGATGGATCTCTATTATTTCAAATTGTAATTCTGATTTACAGACTTGTGGTGCCAAGAGAACGCGATCATATTGTAATGTCACTCAAGTTCAATGATTAATATATAATTTGGAAGTTGTTGTTCATGCGCCTTATCTAAAGTAGCCCAACAACATTTGCTGGCGGCTAAGGGCCCAGCCTCTGGTGGAGTAAGATGCTGCTCTGTATTATATCTTTATGATTTCTGCAAGTGTGGTTTGTTTAATGATTACCATCTGTAATTGAATCGTGATGCCATTTTCTTCCATCATAACAAGATTATTATTCATTATAACTTAAATTGTCATGCTGTTAATTCTGATATAATACTTTGATGTCCATTTCAGATTCTGTTATTCATTTATAACTACGATTGTTGTTCATTTATAACTATGATCGTTGTTCATTTATAACTACGATTGTTGTTCATTTATAACTGTGATTGTTGTTCATTCTGCTAGATTAACACTGTTGATTCAGTTACATTTGCAATTGTTGTGTATTTATATTTAATTAGCCCTGTTGTTCAATTATATTTAACACTACTGTTCAATTCTAATAATTTAGCATTATTGTTCCTTTCCACTAATATTTCATTTCTGTAAGATGAGCTCTGCTGTTCAATTCATTTTTGCTAGATGAAGCTTTGTTGTTCAATTTTTCAATAGACTTAGTTGTTGTTCCTTTTCTACAAGGATTTGATTTCACCTTTTAAACGATATTGCAGCAAGTGTGTTTTAGTGAGCATTTCCAATTGAATTTCCATTTCTAGTTATTTGCTTTAGTGTGGATTGAAAGATCAACAACTGTAAAGAACATTGACTATAGGTATCTAAGTTCTCAGATTGGAGATCTTGTTTATGATTGATTTCATTGGCATCAATTGATAGGGGAAAGAGTTATCACTACTATATCCTCGACAGATGATTGTTGTAGTTCCTTGAGTAAAGGATTTAAGTTGGGAACGAGAATTAGCCCACCCCCAACCCCCACACCCCACCCCCCCCCCCCAACACCCACCCACCCCCCCATTCCAATAGCTATACTGCCAAACCAGTATATCTTGTAAGCAAAAAAGAAGTACTCTGTTCACGCCGCCTCAAGAGTGAGTACCTTCGAAATAAAAAATCAACCTGGATGGATAATTAGGTGAAATAATTAAGAGTAAAAAGACACCTTTTATCACTCAAACATTTTGGCGCCATTGCCAGGGGGTGTAGCAATTTCTAAGGAGTAGTGTGCATTAATGAGGCATATAGGAGAGATTGGTATTAAAAACAAAAGGTAAGAAAACTAAGTAGAGCATGTAAAGCACTGCTCCCCCCCCAGTTTCCAGCATATTGTTAAAAAAACCCTAGGGTGAAAATAAATGTTTGAATTTCTGTTAGAAAATGACCTAAATATATATTATATATACTATATATATGAAAAACAAACCTCTGAACAGATTGCAGAACATTTTAATAAGGAGCATCAAATAAACACATAAAGAACATCTTCTATTATGGTAAGAAATCGCTCACATTTCTACTTTTGAATTCCTTATCAAAGATCTAGGAGGAGTGACACAAATGCACATAATTCCCCCATCTTCTCTACCAAATTTTCATGGTTTGACAAATGAAAATCCAGATACATTTTTATTTGAGTTTGAAATACTTTGTAGAGGATATGATTATTGTACTAATATTCAAAGGTTAAAAGTGTTTCCTCTTACTCTAAAAGGAGCAGCTCTCCGATGGTTCATGAGCCTAGGTGGGAATTGCATCCAAACGTAGGAGGACATGAAGAACATATTCTTGAAAAAGTACCAAGACTACTGCAAATCCAATAAAGATATTTTCAATATGATACAAGGGGAAGATGAAAGCTTGGAGGACTATGTAGAGCGATTTCATTACAACCTTCAAAAATCAAGGCATAAGCATATGAAAAAAGAGATCTTAAAAACAGTCCTACTCAAAGGAATCAAAGATAAATTTTTAGAACTCTTAAATCTGATAGGAAAGTGATGTTTTTCAGTTGTCATATGATGATGTTTGTGAATTGTGCATAAGGTATTCAAGAGGAATATCCAAGGCTGGTAAGAATTCTAGAGATGTTTGTTCTTTCTTTTCCAAATCAATGTTTTATTTGAAAATTTTAAAGTTGATTTTATTAGCTCTCTAAATTCAAAATTGGATGTTTTGCAGGTTCAGAAAAATCAAGAAATTGAAGAAGTGTTTTTCCCTCATTATTGAAAGGAGCATCCCATAGATAGTTGTTCTTCCTTATCTAGGATGGAAGTACCATATCAAAGAGATGAGGAAGCTGCAACAAAGTCAAAACCATGGAAATCATGGCCTACAGGTATGGTTAAAAACACTTCTTCTCCATTCTCTTACTTGCATAATCCATTACGGAATACTAATGTGCTAAGGTAGCCATGTCAATCTCAATATAACCACCACCAATTTTGTCTACAAATTTGGCATGGTTCATCTTATGATTGTATGACTACTCTCCCTCATCTTGTAGCACAAGCACAACCTCCATATTCTCCACCAGCTCTTCCACAACATCTTGTTTGCCTATCAAAATCATCCACTCAACTCAATCAACTACATCATCAAAATCCTCCATTTCGTACACAATTTCCTGCTCAACTCATTCTACACCCTCACCATAATAAACCAGTACAACATGCTTACATTGTTGAACTGCAAAATTTACCCACCCTTCCCACCCATTTTATCTCACATGCGCCAATGGAGAAAACTTAAAATGAGATTCAGAATGTTTCAAATTAAAAAATTGTAGAAGTTATGGAAGAAAATAAGGTTTCTTCCAGTCTACATCAACAAGCCGTTTTAAATATCAAGAACTTCATGATATGATGGATATGGGAAATCAATAAAGTAAAGGATATATTGAAGATTGGTTTCACTCCATCATTTGTTTGCAGCATCATTCCATACTTCAACAATTTTCTAGACCATCTTTTCAAGGGACGTTGGCTTCTCATACCCTAATATTCATTAACATGCATTTTTTAAATTTGGGTATGTGCATACTTGAAGCCTTATTTCGAGAATGGTTCCACTGCAAGTAAACTTATGCGTAGTCATATTCATTTTTTAATCAAAGTAGGTTAGTGTAAAAATAAAATAAAATAAATAAATAAGGACATAAATAAATACATTTTGTTTTTATGTAAAACTATTTGTTTTTTGTTGCAACACGTTGTGGAAATCAACATCAGTGATAAATGTTTTAATTTATTTGTGTAAGTAGATAATTTATACTGGAAATAATAGTTCTACAAACACTCATATTCATTTTTATCACCAATTTGGAAAAATGCTTGAATATCATATTTTTTGGCTTGTGGGCTTGATGAAATTTCTGAAAACACAGTCGGGACGGTCATGTTTTGAAGGGCCAAAAGGGAATATTTTTAAAACCTGTTTCTATCCTAAGTATTCCTTGATGTCTGCTTTCTAACTCAATTTGAATCACTCAATTTGGATTTGAAACGAAAAATTTAGAACCAAAACATTGACAAGGTGTCTAGCAAACAACCCAGGAATAGAGTTGGGACAGTCCATTTTTTAAGACCTAAATGACTGAATTTTTAAAACCTATTTCTATGGTAGAATCCCCTATGAATATAGTATACAAGGCAATTGGAATCACTCATTTTTTATATCGTATGAGGAAGTTATGATAAAAATACTGACTGTCTATTGTAAATCAGCACTCTTAAAACTTTTTCTTTCCGGTTGTTCCTTAGAGTATTTGACCTATCAATTCTTCTTGTCTTAAAAACATGTTTCTATTGTAGATAAATAAATAAATATAATTTTATTTCCAATTTGAATCATTCTAATCCAACATAAACGAAGAATCTATACTTAAAATATCCATTTTTGTTCTAAGTGGGGTAATCGAAAATGACTCTGTTATGTAGGTTGTTCTAAGTAAAATTGACATATCATATCAATGAATTTTGAAAACCTATTTCTATTGGAGATATACCTTTGAATTATCTCTCATATGGCTTTGGAAGCACTCAATTGGATGAAAAACAAAGAAGTTTTGATTAAAACACTGCAGGTTAGCATGATTGGCCACTGCTCTCCTGCAAGTGATAAATAAATTTTACTTTGTTATTTTCGCCATGGATTTGTTATACAGAATAAATACTTGTTATTTTTTTACATAATTATTGTATTAAGGGAGCCTGATCACCTCTCTTTCTCCATGATTTAATGTTTTATTGTAGGTAGACACTCATTTTTTTGCAGGTCCTAGGAGAATAAAGAATGTCAAATTATGAACGAGCAATTCTTGAAATAAATTTTAATGAAACAAGGGAATTTCATCCAACTCATTACAAATAGATTCATAACAGAAGAAATAAAGAATTGATTTCCATTTGAAGATTCATGTCATGTCATTGCTACCAAAACATTTTTCAAAGAGAACTTTTTTTTCCTTGCCTTAAGAAATAACATCATAACTATTGTAACTTAATTTATTTATTTGCATATTGTTTTAAATAAAATGTTGTTTCTTTTCTGTTTTCTCTTACATTTTTGTGTTTCATGTGTTGCTTCCTTCAAATTGTAACCCATTCTCATCATTAATGCAGTGAACAACTAATTCGTTTTGCGTTCCTGCATTTGTTGTGCTGTTCCTCCTAAGGAACAACTGTTGTTCCTCTTAAGGAACAACAACCATTCCTCTTAAAGAACAACAATCTTGATTACTCATATTCGTTTGATGTTCCTTTTAAAGGAATAGCTTTTGTTCCTCTAAAGGAACAACAGGCTTCCTTCTTTAGGAACAACAGTTCTACGCACTTTTGAAAGGAACAACACTTTCGTATGATTGTGCATTTTTGTTGTTCCTTTCAAAGGAACACTACTTTCGCATTTATGCTGTTCCTTTCAAAGGAACAACAATTTCGCATTTTTTTGTTTCTTTCAAAGAAACAACACTTTCGTACTTTTGTTGTTCCTTTCAAAGGAACAAAACTTTCGCACTTTTGTTGTTTCTTTCAAAGGAATAGCACTTCTGCACTTTTGTTGTTCCTTTCAAAGGAACAACACTTCCACATTTCTGTTGTTCCATTCAAAGGAATAGCACTTCCGCATTTTTGTTGTTCCATTTAAAGGAACAACACTTCCACATTTCTGATGTTCCTTTCAAAGGAACAACACGTTCGCATTTCTGTTGTTCCTTTCAAAGGAACAACAATTTTTGGGCAAACTAGTCAAAATGAAATGTTGCTTTCCACCTACTTTTGGAGGCATTCCCCTTAGCCAAATTGAGTGCATAATAGCTCATCGGAAATCTTGTCAAGTCTAATTTCTAGAACATCTTGAATTTTTCAATTTGGAGTTCAGTTTCTCTATTAAAAGTCCAATCTCCCAAGACTGGTAAAAATGAAATTAGGCTGCTGAAACGCATAGTGATGTTGTAGTCGACGTTTTAAGGCCTTCCTCAACTCCAAATTGAGATCATGATAGCTCATTGGAAAAATATTTGTGTCTAATTATCATTTGACTCATCAATCAAGTCATTTGGGCATCTCATATAGGAGAAAGATTGATTTTACCAAGATCGCTCCAAAGGTGCACTAACCCTCCTGAGGAAAATGATGTTTTTGACATTTCTCACAAACCATGAAACCTGTGTAAAAAATAAAAGATCTTTTCTTCGTAAGTAAATTATCGACAAAAACCTCTATCACTTTTCTCAAATT